>MU765445.1:121035-132412 GCA_026770625.1 Nicotiana glauca | reverse complement strand
CCCCCCAAGCTCAAGACTATCAACCGACAAGTTAGATGGAGCTAGGTCTCATGGGATATACAATATCCTTCACAATCCCAATCAACGGTCAAGAGGCAATAGTCATTCTCCACAACACCCAATATTTAGCACAACTCATAACGGAGGGAATGAGGTTTGCTATGGACAACTACCTCAACCAAGTTTCTCTAAACAATATAATCCACCCAATAGCCCCATCATTGACCCTCAAATGGCTCAAGTAATGAGGGAACAATGGAGCATGCCACCCCAATTAAATCCCATCAACCCTCAAAATGCTCTCTTGGACCTCCCCTTTTTCCCGTTGGAGATGTACACTCAACTCCATCCCATCTTTGTTCCTTGGGACACCAATCAGGGAAACCAGGAGTTTCCCAACCCACCTCCACCCCCTCTAGTACCTCCATATCAACATCATGCAGACCCCATACCTGGTCCAGTGGAGGCAGAAATGGAGGAGGGCGTTGTCCCCCTATACCTAAACTTAGGGCCAGTCCTAGAAATCTCAAACCTAGATAGAATAAAAATCTCTCTTCACGGAGAGGCGTGAGAAGAGGCATGTGCTCAGCTGCCTGTTAGCCCTATACAAGTGCTTGATGGACATCCGTCCACCACACGATCCAACAGTGGGCAACAAGGCAATGATTCTAGTACCCTCGATGAGAACGAACCCAGTCCTAGTGGGGGGAAGGGAGGGGGTAAGGAAGAATGGGGGGATAGGCAACCATGCAGCTAATCTATCAATGAATCAACGTACAAACTTTATAATATGGAACATAAGGGGAGGGAACAATGAAAACTTCAGGAGAAATTTTAGGGAAATGATTGACACCCATAGGCCTTGCTTGGTGACATTGTTGGAAACAAGAATGGGCAACCATGCAGCCATGCTTGAAGATTTTGTCTTTACTGAGATGATTGAAGTTTCTGCGGAGGGTCAGTCGGGAGGCATGGTTATGATATGGAAGGAAGATATAATCAATGTTCAAAATGTAGTACGTAGGAACCAAGAGATTCATGCAACCATTGAGGTAATTCCCATACGTAAACCTTGGCTTTTTTCGTCTATTTATGCTTGTACTTGTGTTTACAATAGAAATAGAATGTGGGAGCATCTAGAAAATATTAGCAACTCTTACAAAGGGTCTTGGCTTGTAGAAGGTGACTTTAATGATATTCTAGCAGCTAACAAAAAATTTGGTGGTAAACCTATTAAAGATAGGAGAGCTAGATATATATGGTCTATAATTAATAATTATAACTTGGTTGATCTAGGCTATAAAGATAGTAAATATACTTGGAGTAATAACAGGCATAATAAAAAAGGTCTTATTTTGGAAAGACTTGATAAAGTTTTTAGGAATGAGGATTGGATAGAACTCTTTCTTAAAAGCTCTATAATACACCTGCCTAGAACGCACTCTGACCATAACCCTATTCTTATAGAATTAATTCCTAAAAATATATCACTTCATAAAAATCTTTTTAGACTAGAAATTTTGGTGCAAATATTTGGAATTCCCGACCTTAGTAAAAAATAATTGGAATGATAGTGACTATTTCAAAGCCAACCTTAACTTTGTAGAAAATCTAAAACCTTGGAAAAATATCACCTTTGGTAATATTATGGGAAAGAAGAGAAAATTACTAGCTAGACTTCAAGGCATCCAAACTTCTAATAGTTATTCTACCAGCATTTTCCTTCGCACGCTTGAATTAGATCTCAAAAATGAATTTAATGATATTCAAAAAATTGAGGAAGATTATTGAAAACTTAGATCCAGAATCTTGTGGCTTAATGATAGAGACAAAAATACAAAATTCTTCCATGTCTCAGCCACTAATAGAAAAAGAAGAAACAAGATAAACTTCTTTAAAGACGATGCTGATAATTGGTTAAATAATCATAGCCAGATTACCTCTACCTTTACTTCTTCTCACTCACAATCTAGTTGGGTCAACCCCCTAAATCACCATTATAGTGGTCACAATATTAGTTTAGACAATCTAGATACCCACTATTAGACTCTCAGATTAAAAGAGCTATTTTCTCGTTCAAACCCTTTAAATCTCCGGGTCCGGATGGGTTGCATCCTTTTTTCTTCCAGAAATATTGGCATTATATGGGTCAATAAGTTTGTAACCTCTTGTCATGACCTTTTTAAGCACCGGAAAATTCCTCCTGAAATCAACAAAACCTTTCTCTGCCTCATTCCTAAAATCCAAAATGCCAACAACATTAAAAATTTCAGGCCGATTGGGTTATGCAATACAATCTATAAACTAGTAACTAAGATTCTTGTAAACCGGCTTAAACCATTCCTTGCTCAACTGATCAGTCCATGCCAAGCTAGTTTTATAAGAAATAGAAGGGCATCTGACAATGCCATCATCATTCAGGAGCTGGTCTCTAAGTTCAACAAGTTAAAAGGAAAGCAGGGCCATATGATCCTTAAAATTGATCTACAAAAGGCCTTTGATCACTTAGAATGGTCCTTCGTTCGTCACACTCTTGAATACTTTAAATTCCCACCCAAATTCTCTAAATTGTTACTGAGCTGCATCTCTACGATCAATATAGCAATTTTAGTAAACGGCTCCATCACAAATTATTTTGCACCAAGTAGAGGAATACGACAAGAGGACCCTATTTCCCCATATATTTTTATACTCTGCCTAGAAATGCTTACTAGATACATATAACACCAGGTGGACACAAAAAATTGGGATCCTATATCTTTAAAAAATAGATGTCCTAAAATCTCTCATCTGTTATTCGCATACGATCTTACCCTAATGGCCAGAGCTAATGATAAATCATGTCAGACCATAAAATATGGCTTAGACCAATTTTGTTCCCTTTCAGGCCAAAGTATCAATATTACAAAGTTCAAAATTCTCTTCTTCCAAAATTTTAATTCCATTCTTATTAGAGATATTATCACTACGTTAGGAATAAAAAAAAGTACTAATTTTTGCACTACCTAGGTTTTCCTATCTTAGGCCATAGCCCAAAACCTAAAGACTTTCAATTCCTAATTGATAAGATGAGAACCAAACTGGCCTCATGGAAAATGAAATTCTTTAATCAAGCAGGAAGAACAACCCTTGCAACATCTTGTCTGAACTCAATTCCTAATCACTACATGCAATACACACTTCTCCCTAAAGAAACCCTAAAAGTGATTGACAAGGTCCAAAGAGACTTTATATGTAGTAGCTCACCAGAAAAAAGGAAAATTCATTTACTCAGCTGGTCTACCCTTTGCCAACCTAAATACACTGGTGGCTTAGGCATCCACAATGCTCATAATAAAAATATGTATAATTTGGCCCGCCTAAGCTGGAGACTCTTTACAAATGCCACAATACCTTGGGCCAAACTGCTCATCTCATATTATTGTACTAGGTCCTCAATGAATAGGTCTTCCTTCGTATGGAAAAGCATTTGCAAAGGGTGGAAAATTCGTTCAAAGGGTATCATCTGGTCCCCACACCTTCACTCAAATCTTAATATCTGGGAAACAAATTGGTTCCCCAAATATCGTAACCTAAGGAATCATGTGATAGGGCCACCCTCCCCTAGGGATTTATTACTGAAAATCAGTGATATCTTTGATGGTTGCAATTGGAACCTAGACAGCCAATACTTTCCTCTACCTCCTGACCTTCTAACAAATATATCTTCAATTAAAATTCATCTCAAGGGTCCCTCAAATGATCTACCTATTTGGTCCCTCACTAATAAGGGAGTATTAACTACTAGGTCATGTTATACACTTCTAGAAGAACCTAAAACCATTGACCTAGAATTTGACTGGATTTGGACACTAGAGTGCCTCAATAATATTAAATATTTTCTTTGGCAATATTTACATGATCAAATCCCTTGCAGGAAATACCTTTCACATATTGGTCTAAACATTGACCCCTTTTGTCCTATTTGTAAAAGTTCTGAAGATAAATCCATCAAGCATATTTTCCTAGAATGCAAAGGTGTAAAACATTTTTGGGCTAGCCTTCATTGGCAATACCATAATAGCCAAAATAATAAATACTGGCTTATTCAAGTAAGAGACCTTAACTATCCTCTGAATGCCGCCCTTTTAAACTGCAAGTCTTATTTTCCTTTTCTAATCAGGAATATTTGGATCAATAGAAATAACAATAATCATAATAACAATACCAACCCTATAAGGGGTTCCCTTATCATGCAGAGGGCTTTGGAATTCAAACTTCTCACAGAGAAAATTCCTATACACCCTACCAAATTATTCATTAAAATTAATTGGCATAAACCTCCAAAAGGTTGGTTTAAACTAAACATTGATGCCAGCTTTAGTAATTATAACCAACATTGTGGCTTAGGTGGTGTTTTCCGAAATTCAAATGGTATTTGGGTCGTTGGTTTTACAAAATTATCTCATGCTAATGGTTCACTAGCAGCGGAATTGAATGCCCTAAGAGAGGGACTCAAAACAGCAAAGGAATGGAATCTCTTTCCACTTGAAATAGAGACGGACTGCTCAGAGGTAATCCAGGCAATACATGAAGGTTACAAATTATTTAACAAGGTTGTTAATGATTGCAGGTGGTTAATGCACCATCAGAAGGTTACTCTCCAACATACCTTCCGGCAGGGAAATAGAACTGCTCATCAACTAGCAAAAAAATGCGTGGACATGGATAATCAAGGTTTTGGAACAACTGGAAGTAGGAATGCCTAGAAGCTCAGAAAAAAAAAAGTTTTTGTTACACCTACTAATGATGTAATAGATTTTATGGATAGTGAAAGACTTGAAATTACTACTCATGAAAAACTCCTATCTTTTGATGCTTGCAAACTGTTAGCAAGCTTAGGTAGCCAGTGTATCCTTTGTGACACATCTTATGATAAACATGTACCATGAATTCCTTAGTTATTAATATATATATTTCCTGTTTGCTCAAAATAAAATAAAAGTGGGAAGATAGGACAAGATAGTAATAAAAAGCCGAAAGAGATTGGAAGTTCCCGCCTCTGTTTGTGCAAACTTATCCAAGGTGAGGTGTGACTCTCATGGAATGTATTACCCACCTAAACGTGGTATACATTTTATGAAAGAGAAAGATCATTGAAGACCGAAATCCTTGTAATTTTTTTAATTTCTCCCGAGGTTAGTAATTCCATTGAGGATGATATAAAAATAACATTACACTTGTGGTATAATTAATTCCGAAATTAAAAAATATTTCAAATATGGAATTAAACAATCTTCAATTTATCATGGAATTATAATCGCTTATCCCACCAACTAAACAATGACTAAAATGTTTATCTTTTGTTTTTAACACAAAAGTGTAGGTCCACTCTAACTAGTTAGTAAATATTGTTTGGAAGAATTAACTTAAATATCCGTCCTCTAAATCGCTAAAACAAAAGTAATCGGCTGTAAAGATTCGAGTAGTTGTTTTGAGTGTTTGAGACCCATTCCCCTACTTGATTCTCCCCGTATGTGTATTTGGGGATTTGTGACTTGTGGCCTGGGTGGTTTGGTCTTCATGAGGTTCGAGAATGAACTGGAACGCCTAGTTTCATTTGTGAAGCCTTAAGCTGGAAGAATTAACCAAGGTTTGTCTTTTATGTAACGACCATAGATTGGTGATTCGATCTCTCTAGTAGGTTCGTGTGGTAATTTTAGACTTACGCGTATGTTTGAATTTGTAGGTTCCTAGAGAATTTTGAGCCTATTTGTCGAAAGTGACAATTATTAGAATTTGAGAGTTCTTAAGTTTGATTATAGTTCACTTGTATTATATCAGACTTCGATTGTTGTTTTGAAACTTGGAGCAAGTTCGTCTTGTTGTTTGGAGATTTTGGTTGTGATCCGGAATTGGTTAGTCATGAATCAGACGCTTGGTTGGAAGCTTAAAAGTACTTGAATTTAAGAGGTGTACAACTTGTGGTTTAATGCTTAATTTTTTATTGTTGATATTATTTTGATGTTTTGAGCTAACGAGCAAGTTCTTATGAGGTTTATATACTTGTGTAAATTTGTAGAATGAGACCCGAAAGGCTCGGGTAGTTTCGGATTGGTTTCAGACTAATTTGGTAAGATTGAGATTTATTGGTGTTGCAGTCATCGCATTTGCAATGATCTGCTCGCAAATGCAAGGTTCACATTTGCAAACTTGCACTCGGATTTGCAATATGGGGCTAGGAAGACCACCTTCACAACATTTGCGATTGGAGTATCGCATTTGCGAGGGTTGATGTTGTGTTTGAAACACCTACTGTGCAGGGGGTAAGTTTGCATTTGCAAGCCCAACGCCGCATTTACGAGCCCCAAGTTTCAAATGCTACATCTGCAGCTAGAATTAATTAAAATTTTGGGATTTTAGTTCATTCTCTCGTATTTTGTACCCTAGACTCGGAGCAAGACAATTTTTCTTGGAGATATTCATACAGGACTTTATGGTAAGAGACTTATACTTATTTTTGGTATTATTTGAAGAATCTACACGAATTATTAACACCTAAAACATGAAACTTTGGGATGAAATTTGGGATTTTTTTCTACAATTTAAGAAAGCAAAAGTTGAGATTTTTAATTATGATTTGGACTTGGATATGAAAATCATAATACATATTTGAAATCATGGGGTTATGGGTAGTCGGGATCTTTTCCTTGACTCGGGTTTTGATATTTGTAGGCCCGGATTTGACTTTTGTTGACTTTTTAAAAATTGAACAAAGATTGAAGCTTTGTTATTTGGAATTGATTCCTATAGCTTTGTTTGATGCTATTTAGTTGTATCTGACTAGATTCCCCGGAGTTGATTTCTAAGGGTAAGGCTATTTTGGAAGATTGATTTGGGCTTGTTAAGGTAAATATCTTGTCTAATCTTGTGTGAGGAAATATCATTTAGGATTTGACCTTATTTGTCTTGGAAAGTGTGGGAAGCGATGTATATGCGAGGTGTTGAGTGTATATGCGGGTTGCTATATATGATTTATGATTGGATTAGACTTTAGGCTTCTATTATACCTTGTTTGGATTGTGCACTTTCTATGATTCATATTTAATTATTTATATGACTATATGAGCTTATCCTTTCATGCTAGAGATCATGTTTAGGATTATTATTATTATCTCTGTAATGGTCAAGATAGGTTAATTGTGGAATTGTTGCTATAATAAATTTAGTAGTAGTCATGTTTCACATCTTGAGCACATATCCGCATTTTATTATTAGTTTTTCCTTGTGAAACTTATTGATTAATTGTGAATGTATGTCTCTTTATGATAAATTGACATCTCAGATTGTTATGAATATGGAACATATGAACATATTGAGTGGAACGATTTGGCATTTGCACGAGGTCTCTTCCGTTCGATTATTGTGGTAGTGGTGATGTTGTGACACGGGGTATTTACCATGTTGTTATGATGATATTGTTATCGTCTGCATGAGTTTATGCCATGCAGTGTATGGATTTGGATCCATCCCACTACTGTTGCCCTCTTATGTGTCTCTCTTGATGGTTTATACGCGGATTATGGTAAATTGACTATTTTTTGTTGATTATTATATGGAATTCGATGATGGTAAGTTTGAGAATAAGGGTGGAAGCTTTGACCATGCAAGTGAATCCGTTATGCCTTGTTATGCATTCTAAATGTTTCTCTAGTAAACTCTAACATGCTACTCCGTACCTCTGTTATTTATTGATGACTTGTTAGTCAAGATTGAATTACCCAAGTTGAGTTGATATCTTGATCTAATATTTGATGATATTGTATTTTTTGTTATATTCTTGTTGTAATTTAATATGAACTGCACAGGTTCTGTGATTAGTGAGTATCATATGAGTTGAACCTCGATACTACTTCACTGAGGTTGATTTTGATGCTTACTAAGTACATGTTATCCCTTACTCATATTACACTTCTGCTTATTTTGTGTTAATCCAAGCATTGGCAATAACTAATCTTATGAGTGAGATTTGTTGCTAACAGAGTGGATTCAAGGTAGTGCTGCATGAGCACCTGCAAACCTTTGGAGTCCCCTCCCTTCATCTTTCATACTGTTACTTATACACTCAAGTAGTATTGTACTATTAAGACATCTCCTTATATTTAGTTTGTGAGCTCATAACTCTATACTACCTGTTTTGAAAATTTGATGTTATGATATCCATGTATTAGTTATTTTTGAGAATTTATTCCACTATCCATGTTATTACAGATATATTATATCTTGCTTCGTTGGTTTTAATCTATGTTGCATGTTGTCTTACCTAGTCTTGGAGGTTAGGTGCTATCACGACCTTTGATGGGATTTTGAGTCGTGATAAGTTGGTATCAGAGTACTAGGTTCAAAGGTTCTATGGGTCATGAGCAAGTCTAGTGGAGTCTTGAGGATCGGTTCAGAGATGTCTGTGCTTATTTTCAAGAGGCTACAGGACTAAGTGGAAAACTTCTCTTCCTTTCATTCTCTATCTTGTTGATTAATTTATCCTAAACTTTGAATATTTGATTTTCTATTCTATCATAGATGGTGAAGACACATTCTTCTGGAGCAACTGAGCAGGTGCCAGTACCTTATGTGAGAGCCGCAAGAGGACGGGGCTGAGGCGGAGACTGAGGTGGAACTCACGTTGCAGTTAAGAGCTCTGCTTGAGCAGCCTTTGTGGAGCCACCCGTAGCTCCAGGCGAGGAGTAGATTCCTGATTATGTTGAGCCGGTAGGACCAACTCGGGCACCTGGGGGACCCATTACTATACCTGGTGTCCAAGAGACTTTGGCTCATATTCCAAGCATGCTTGAGAGTTTGACTTAGACGTGTATTATCTCGGTTGCACCTGCTACTTCACAGGCAAGGTGAGGACCCCAGACTTAACCTATACATACACTAGAGCAACTGGCTCATAGTTATTAGACACCAAGGGTTCTGCTGGTGCAGCTAGTCATCACAAATTAGCTCGATATTAGGCCAACTTTGACTACTAAGTGATAGAAGAGGGAGGAAAGATTTTAGAATCTTCGTCCTCCCCATTTCAATAGAGAGCCTACTGAGGATGCACATGATTTTTTAATTAGTGTCATCGGATTCTACGCACTTTGGGTCTGTTGGACTCAAATGGGGTATTAGTGCTAGCATACAAATGGTGGTTGACTTGTGAGTCGAGTACACCAGCTGGCGCAACACCACTCATATAGTCTCAATTCTCTTCTTGGAGGTGTTTATTCCATATACTCGCAGGGATGAACTACATAGTGAGTTTGATCATCTAGCCTAGGGGGATATGACCATGACCCATTATGCAATGAGTTTCACAGAGTTTTCAAGCTATGCAGCTTTTGAGGTTCCTACCAAGAAGAAGAGGGTTTGTAGATTTGTTGAGGGACTCATCTACAATCTTAGGTTTGGGATAGAACGAGGATGGAGACTGAATTTATCAAGCTGTAGAGATTTCTAGCAGACTGAAGCGTATCCGTAGCTAGGAGAGAGAGGACAGGGAGGACAACAAGCCTCGTGGTGTTGGAGGATTTGGTTGTGCCCACTCTAGGTTCAAAGTTCATCATGGTAGAGGCTATTCTATTAGATTAGTTCAGTCAGCACTTCAGATTTCATGTGGTGCTCCATCTAGCCATGGATTTCAAAGCACTCGTCCAGGGCAGTCATCATTTAGTGCACCTCCTGCACGTGATTCTTACAATGCTTATTCCAGTCGTTTAGGACCTAGCAGCCATGTAAGAAAAGAGCTTATTTTGAGCGTAGTGATTAAAGGCATATAAGGAGGGACTATCCCAGGCTTCAGATGAGTGTACCTCAATAGGGTACTCAAACTATGATTCCCGCGCCAGTTGCTAATCCACCTTTACATCTAGCTAGAGATGTCAGAAAGGCGAGTAGAGGTCGTCCTAGAGGGGGAAGCCAGGCCCATTCTTATGATTTCCATGGTAGGCCAGAGGCGGTTGCCTCGGATGCAGTTATTAAGGTATTATTTCAGTCTATCCTAGAAATGCTTCCGTATTATTTGATCCGGGTTCTACTTATTCGTATGTGTCATCCTACTTTTCATCATAAATGGATATGCCTTGTGATTCTTTGGATATTCATGTTTATGTGTCTACACCTGTTAGAGATTCTATTATGGCAGACCATGTGTATCGTTCTTGTATGGTTATTATTGGGGGTAGACTAGGGCTAATCTTGTGCTTCTTAACATGGTTGATTTCGAGGTTTCAGGTATGGATTGGCTATCTTCATACCATGCCATTCTTGATTGTTACTTTAAGACCATGATGTTGGATATGCCTGTTATACCCCACACTTTCATGTTGGAATGCATCTTAAGTGAACCAGTTATGACAGAGAGATTAAGGACCTTTACAAATATAATGATGAGTTAACATAGGTGTTACGAAAGTATCGTGAGGGTAGGAGGCTAAACGAACAAATATGTTATAACCCATACTTTCGGGGTAAAACTAGGAGTGCTTAATATGTTAATAAGATCGTGCTTGAAGGTACTTGAACCATATAATAATCCTATGTTATGTTTTGAAGTCAAACAAGTTGTAAAATAAAAGTCGACAGAAGTTGTTGCAAGATACGTTCATAATCTTACTGAAATTTAGGTCTAATGTCATTGAGCTTTTCTTCCAATATACTTGGAGTTACGAGGTGATCCATCCATAAATTAAAGATCTGCTAGTTTGGTTTCTAACTCATTAAACCGTTCGTTTGCACGACAACAGAGTAGATAGATATTTGTGTTTTTATGAGACTGCGGACCCACCTAGCCTGTGGAAGCTTATCCTTTTGTTATAAAATCGGGGGAAGCCCTTATTTCTCTCTTTTTTTGACCAGAGCACACCCCATATCTCTGAATAAGCTCTCTAAGAGCTCTCAAAGATTTAAGGGTGATTTCTAAGGTAAACTACCAAAATCTAACATCAAGAACCCGTAAAAGTAGCAGAAGGCGCTTCTATCATGTTGTTATCGCATTAAGGGTTTGTTTGGTTGAATAAAGATTCGGTGGACAAGTTATTATCGTTGTGTAAGGTAAAATTTTCATATTTCTGCTTTTTCTTAAGCTTGTTTGGTCTTGGTAGTGTTCGTCAGATCAGAAAATTATTGAAGATACTGGAAATTGGTTGAAGTACTTTTGTATTGTATTATTGGGCTGCTGAAGGTTATTGTTGTTAGCGTCACTGTGTTAAAAATAAACTTTTAGAAAATAAAGAAAGGTAGAAGAATGAGAAATTTTCGAGTCCACAATTTCCTTGTGTGTCCTTAAGGAATTTTAACCCCCTCACACGTTGCCAAGGTAATGGATTAAATCCTCCCAGGATAAAACGGAATA
>MU765445.1:95673-119326 GCA_026770625.1 Nicotiana glauca | reverse complement strand
CCCTCCATTTTATTTCCCTCCATTTCCAATTCACACTTCTTCTACTTTAAAGCCAAATGGCTTAAAATCTCCAACAATTGTGATGTTGTAAATGTATGGTTAATGATTATATATGTTTCTGGCTGTATGTATGAACTTTGGAAAGTAATAGAAGTAGGGGAGATGTTGTCGAAGTTTTCCTAAAAGGAGCTAGTTGCTTGATGTGTTACTAGTTTCCTTAGAATTAAACTTGATATGGAAATTCTTGTTGTTGTCCTTTTGTTGGACTGTTTCTACACTATGTATAAGGCTTCCTATGGCTGGGAACTTAACGAATAACTTGGTTATAATGATGTTGTTGTTATTATGCTTGTCTATGTATTGGTTGTGTAGATGATGTTACACAATAAAAGAAAGAATAGCTAGATGAATGCGTAAAAGCTGTTTGTGATATGGTATTGTTGTTATTAGAGATTAATAAAAGGTGTTAAATTTGTATGAATATGTTTGTTAACGTGACAGGTATGTTGTCAAGTTGAAGTTGAGGCAAAGAAAGGGGTGAAAGGGCTTGAATGGGGTTCAATCCGAGCTCGGCGTTGGTCGTAATGATTAGTAGTTTCGTTGGTAACACTTGTGTACTTGCTTTATCTATATATTATTATAAAAGTAGGAACCTCAAAAGTTAAAAATTGAATTACTAAATTATCCTTGTAAATAACCTAAATACCTAATTTAGGTATTTAAAATTAATATTAAATACTGATATTTAAATAAAAAAAATAAATTAAAGTGCATCTTCTAAAAGTTGTGTCCTTTTATAGAGTAAATAAAAGTATTGCATCCCTTCTAAACTAATAAAATGGCAAATTTATTTAAAGGGGTGTAATCCTTCAAATAATTAGTCAGTAATGTAATTACCGTTTTCTATTTTTCCATTTGGTTTAGTTTCAATCATTGCTAATGTTAAATTACCAAACCATCCTATTTTAAACACCCTATTTATTAAAAAAAAATATTTGAAGAGATGTAATTTGATTTTGAACCATCGCTACCGTTGACTAAGTATTTAAAGTGAAAAAATGATTATTTAAATTATGATCCAAAGGAGACTTGAGAAGAGAGGACTTGGCACAGAAGCTCCAAATAAAATGAATTATCAGCAAGATTCTAGGTAATTACTCTTTCTTTTATTCCTGAAGAGAAATATATGTAAATTTAAGATCATCTAACAAGATCTGTAAATGGTGCAAGACTATAAGGTGTTATCCTCATGTTTACTTTTACATTAGATTTGAAATTATACCGAGTGTAAGTACTTGATTTTTTAATAAATATTTTTAGTATTACTGAACGATATACATGAATAATTACAAAAAGAAATAACTTAAATAAGATATTGTTGCACAAACGTTAATATATTATCTGATAAAGATATGTAAAGATTTGTTTTCAAGCTCCAATTAATATTTTCTTTGACATTTTTGATTGTCAAATGAAAATTTATCCATGTTAAAAAAAACTATAAAAACAAGAGACTAAAAGAAATAATATAATTATCAGTTGAAACAGAGAAAGAAACACATATATTGAAGAATAATATTAGACGTCCAAGAATACTATAATGGATTAAAAGTTTATATGTCATAATCGATTCAGGAGAGCAATAAATAAGGTGGGAGATCAGTTCATGTAACTACTTGGATTCAATAAGTGAATATGGATGATTAATTGTTATTAGAATTATCGGTTTATTCATGTTTAATATGTAACAAAAAAATAAAGTCTACGAAACGAAGAGTCATGCTATAGGGCTATGTCTTTTAAAGTAACAAACTAAATTTTAATTAATCAAATATAATATCCTATTTAAATTAAGATTCATAATTGATTTGAGAAGACAAAATTATCGAAATATAAACTCCCAAACAAATTGGATTACAAGCAAGATCTAGGTAATTACTTTTTTTATTCTTGAAAGAAACATATGTGTATTTTAGGTCATCTAACAATATTTGTAAATGATGTAAGACTATAACGTATTTTTCTCAAATTTACTCTGTGAAATAATTTTTAATTATATTGAGATATTCAAATATCTTTTTGTAATAAATACCTCTGTATTTATATTGAGAGTCATACAGTTACTTTTTAAAATTTTAAAAATCGGGAGTGTAATAGATTTTGTAAAAACTTTCATTACATAACGTATTGGTGAGTAACATTATATTAGTTTTTAATTTTAGAATAAGTTTTAGACAATCTATTATTTAACTCCACATTTATCTTGATATTAAATATTCATACTAAGTTTTTATACACACTACAAAGTATTTGTATACAAATACTTTGAGCTCTATTTTATAATATAACTAAATAAATTCAGAATAGATAAGATCACGTGCAAAGCACGTGTATAGAGACTAGTTGTGTATAATAAGACGTGTTACAGACTGTTTGGATTGGAATTTTTGAAGCAGGAAGGTAAGGATTGTTAAGGCTAAACCTTTCCTTTATTTTGGCATGATCCAATGACTAATTGCATTTGGTAACAAGACATAATGAGAAGTCGTGTTCCTGAATTTATGTACATTATCCTAATCTCATAAGTTATAGTATTCTCCCTTATCAGGACTTTATATTCAGTTAAGTATTGTCTTCTTTCAGTCAAGAGAGAAGAGGGTATATATATATATATATATATATATATATATATATATATATATAGAGAGAGAGAGAGAGAGTATTACAGTATTTTCACTACCACCAAGCTCTAATCGATGAGAAAGCCTTTATTGGTCAACCTATGATGAGATGGTAAGTTTTATACCGAGCCTACTATGGCCGAGCGGCAACAAGCGAGTAGTGATTGAGATACCGAGCCTAGCATGGCCGATATCTTATGAGTGAGCCTACTATGGCCGAGCCTTATAAGGTCGGATAATGATTTTACTTACTATATTGAGAGAGTTGACTCAGTATTAGCAGGTAAGCATATCCTCAGATCATCTTTGATTCCTAGTTACTTTCAGTTATTATAATATCAGTACTGTTTCAACTTTCGTTATTTTATTGCCTTACATACTTGGTATATTATTTCGTAATGATGTCCCTTTTGCTAGGGACACTGCATTTCACACCTATAGGTTCTGATAGACAACTAGATAGACCATCCAGTAGACAAATCCTGATATTAGCTTGATTGGTAAGCTCGACTCCCCCGGAGTTATCATATCTAGACTTTGGAGTCAATTTTGTTTATACTGATTTGATGGTAGGTTGGGACTCTGTCCTGACCATGATACAACTCTGTTATCTCTAGAGGCTTGTAGACAAGTCCTATATATTTTATTAGTATTGTGGCCTTGCCATCCCTGTGTACATGTTCAGTTTTGTATTGCCAGTTGTAGATGTTCGTGGCGGCTTCGTCAGCCTACACATTTATGTATATGAGCTTTAGGGTATGCTTACCCCTCAGATGAGATAAATATTATTTTTAGATGATTTAGAATATGGTCTTGTCGGCCTTGATTGGTATTGTCAGCTTGCAGGTAGGCCTCGTCAGACTAAGTTGAGGGTTACCCTTCCAGAGTTTACAGTTACAGAGTGGTACGTTAGGAAAGTGTATGGCACCGGGTGCCGGCGACGCCTCCCCAAGTTTGGGGTGTGACCAACTTGGTTTTAGAGTAGGTCTGTCCTTGGGAGTCTACAAGCTGTGTTAGTGGAGTCTTGTTTATAGATGTGTTGTGCACCATATTATATAAACAAGAAGCTACAAGGCATTTAGGAGTCTGTTACCTTTCTTTCAAATTCAAATCATGCTATAAAGCTCAGTCATGACTTATGTTTGCTAATGATATAGAGATTCTTGCAACTCTAAAGATTACAACTAGCTAGAGGGCTAATACAACAACAGTTAAAGGCACTAGTAGAGAGAGAGAGTTCTTGACGACGTGGCCCAGTTTGAAGCCCTATCAGATCGTGCATACTAGATATGCAAATTTCCTTTTTAAGACCCTAAGATAGGAATATAATAGGCCATGGGAGTATCAAAAGGTAAAAGTATAAGTTTCAATAGGTAAAAGGAGCAAGGGAAAAAAGGGTACGAGGTACCCACTTAGTGAAAATTATCAGTGTTTACAATTCAGGCATAGTGTATAAGCATTCTAAGTTACTTTCAATAGTAATCGAGGTATGTACTTTCAATATTTTGCTGAAGTTTTCAAAATAAGGTAATCGATAGAAACTTTAGTACAAGAATAAGAAAAAATAAAAAAATCATTATGAGTAAGATGTGATAAATAGGTGTTAACGGTAAATCAAAATATGATAGGATGAAAGAGTCTATAGTCAAGTGAAGGAACAGACAAGAGAAGACATACCTTGAGACTATAAAATAGAATAAAGTGATGACCGAACATGTCATCATGCCACATAGGCACCATTTGGCATAGATTAATGCCATGTGAAAGCTTACATAAGAAGAAGGCTAGCATTTGTGTGAAGATTCTAGAGAAATATGGATATTTCCTTAGGAAGACCCTATATCCTTATGGATTTGCTAGGAAAGTCCTTGGAATCTTCTAGACTTGTAGAAACTTCTAGAGAACGGACTTACTTGTAAATATTAAGGAATTGTGGAACAATTATTATTTACACACTAGCCCCTAGGTGATTAGTATAAACAGGGGGGCCATTCATTTGTAATTCATCAAGCAAACAATTCAAGTTCTCTCTAATACAAAGCTTTATTTAGCAATTCTCTTGTGTTCTGTCTACCATTCTCTTAGCAATCTTGAGTGTAGTAAGACTGACTTGGCATAGCAAAAATGTGAGCATGTTGTGCAAGATCGTGAGCAAGTTGTCAAGTGCCGCACATATACTTAGCTAACGACTAAGGACGTGGCAACGTGGTATCAGAGCAAAGGTTTCAATTAATGGAATGACGAACGATGGAGAAATTAACGCTGCCAACATCCAAGCCAACGTCATCCAGGATGCAACTGGGAAGAGCGGCCGTGGCAAAAAGAAGAAAGCCACCAATAAGAGCCAGGAGGTGCCACCCGAGGTTGTGTCAAATGAAGGGCTTACATCCCAATAACCATCTGCCACTAAGGCGAGCAAGGATGAAGTGTAGGTCTTGCCCGAGGACGTCTCGCTCGATAAAGCGAGGGTGATAAAGATGAACGCGGGGATGGATGCCGTGGAGATATTTGGCCAATGCTTGGGGAAGGTGGAAGGCACCCTTAGCATTCTTGAGGGGCACACTCTTGAAGAGATTGAGAGTATCCGAAATGTCTTGGAGGGACGTACACAAACCGAGATAGAACTAAGGCAAATCATCACTGCCTTAGAGTGCAGACTCCTGGAGGCTTTGAGTACTATCGATGCTATGAAGGCAGAGATAGATTCACTCGAGGAGCATGTCAATGCTGGTGTGACCGAGGCAGCCAGCAATGTTGTGGTGACGAGAGAGGCCAAGATCGAGGCTCCTAAACCCCCCGGTGTTCAAAGGTGTTCATGATGCACAAGAAGTGGAAAACTTCCTTTGGCATTTGGAGAACTACTTCAGGCACGACAAAGTGAGGGACGACGAGGCCAAGATCAACACTGCCATGTTATACCTCTCAGAGATTGCCATGTTATAGTGGAGAAGGAAGACAACCGACGTGGATAAAGGTATATGTACTATTAGCACATGGGATCAGTTCAAAGCTCAGTTCAAGCGACAGTTCTTTCCAAACAATGTCTTGTACGAGGCAAGGAGCAAGCTCAGGGAGTTGAAGCAAATAGGGAGCATACGTGACTACGTCAAGTAGGTCACTACCCTTATGCTTTAAATTCCCAACCTGACTAATGATGACTTATTGTTCCACTTCATGGACGGGTTCCAAAATTGGGCTAAGCAGGAGTTGCAACACCAACAAGTCACTGATATATACCAAGCCATAGTAGAGGCTGAATCATTGATGGATTTCAGGCATGACAAGCACAATAAAGGCAATGGCAAGAAGTCAAAGGTTAACAATGTCAAAGGTGGGGGAGACCGTGGCAAAAGCAAGGAGACACAACAACAATACTCCAAGACTCAAGATTCCAAAAAGTCGAATAGTCGTTAGGGCTATGCCAAGAAGAAGGCACATGCCAAGAAGAAGGGATGCTACATATGCAGAGGGCTGCACGACATCAGGAATTGTCCTGACCTAAAGAACCTCAGCGCCATAGTCCGTGAACGGAAGGAGCAGCCGCAAGGAGAGAGTTCGGGAACCGCACAGTTGGGTATGATCGAATTATGTGGTGCTATCACAAAGCAAGCTATCCAACTTACCGAGAATGACAATCAGTACGTGGATCTCACCATCAACAACAAGCCCGCTCCAACCAACTCTCACGTCAAGACTGTGAATGCCGAGGTACAAAATGCTCGTGGGGTAGCT
Organism: Nicotiana glauca; assembly: GCA_026770625.1. Classification (NCBI taxonomy): domain Eukaryota; kingdom Viridiplantae; phylum Streptophyta; class Magnoliopsida; order Solanales; family Solanaceae; genus Nicotiana; species Nicotiana glauca. The sequence continues at coordinate 112,913 of MU765445.1, read as the reverse complement.
AATAGAGTGGGTGTCAAATTGGGAGCTTGGGAAGGTATGAAAAACTTTACCGTAACCACTATGGATATCTTTGACATCATACTGGGGCAAGAGTTCTTTAGACATTGTCATACTTTGATCTACCCCTACCTCCAACGTCTCTTGGTTATGGAGCGAGAAGGAGCTTGCATGGTACCTATAATGACTACGCCACACGGACAGATCCAAGCACAAATATCAGCTATGCAGGTTGTCAAGGGGATCAAGAAGGGGAGCTAACGTTCATGTCAACCATTGAAAGTCTAGAGGAAGACAAGAGTTCAAGAGACATTGCCCCTTGCATAGAGAAGTTGCTTGAGGAAAACAAAGATGTCATTCCCGAGGAGTTGCCTAAGCACTTGCCGCCTAAGTGAGAGGTGGATCATAAGATTGAGTTGGAGCCAGGGGCAAAGCCACCTGCATTTGCCCCATATCGTATGGAACCGCCCGAGCTAGAGGAGCTCAAAAAACAATTGAAAGAGTTGCTGGATGCTGGTCACATTCACCCATCGAAGGCACCTTTCGGCGCACCTGTATTATTCAATAAGAAAAAGGATGGATCACTGCGCTTGTGCATAGACTACCGAGCACTTAATAAGGTTACAGTGAAGAATAAGTACCCGATCCCGCTAATTGCTGACTTGTTCAATAGACTTGGGCAAGCTAAGTACTTTATCAAGGTAGATCTTCGAAAAGGCTACTACCAGGTTCAGATTGTGGAAGGGGATGAGCCAAAGACAACATATGTGATGAGATATGGAGCCTTTGAGTGGTTGGTGATGCTCTTCGGCTTAACCAATGCACCGGCCACATCTTGCACCCTTATGAACAAGATTTTTCATCCCTACCTTGATCAGTTCATGGTAGTCTACCTAGATGACATAGTCATCTACAACAACACCTTGGAGGAACACATGGAGCACTTAAGGAAAGTTTTCTAAGTCTTGCAGGATAATGAGCAATACATCAAGAGGGAGAGGTGAAAGTTTGCACAATCAAAGGTGCCCTTCTTTGGCCATGTCATTAGCAATGGAGAGCTACGCATGGACGAGGCTAAGGTACGTGCTATCCAGGAGTGGGAGGCACCTACAAAGGTAACGTAGTTGAGATCCTTCCTTGGACTTGTTAACTTCTATCATTGATTCATCAGTGGCTACTCACCAAAGGCTGCACCATTGACTGAGCTGCTGAAGAATAACAAGCCATGGGTCTGGACAGAGCATTGTCAAAAGGCGTTTGAACACCCTAAGGCAACTGTAACAGAGGAGCCAGTCTTGGCATTACCCGACTTTGCCAAGACATTTGAGGTGCACACAGATGCCTCAGACTTCGCCATTGGGGGTGTCCTGATGCAGGATAAGAATCCCATAGCATTTGAGAGCTGCAAGTTAAATAAGACGGAGCGGCGCTACACTGTGCAAGAGAAGAGAATGACTGCCATTATGCATTGCCTTCGTATATGGCGACATTATCTACTCGGGCGCGGTCAAGACCGACAATGTGGCTACTAGCTACTTTCATACGCAGAAGAAGCTCACACCAAAATAGGCTAGGTGGCAGGATTTCTTGGTCAAGTTTGATTATATGGTGGAGCACAAGCTGGGCAAAGGTAATATTGTAGCTGATACCTTAAGCCGGAAAGCCGAGCTTGCTGCCATCACTTCAGCAAGTTGGGACATTCGTGAGGTTATAAAAGAAGGCATGCAATATGATCCAGCAGCCAAACAACTTATCGAGTTAGCCAACCAGAGCAAGACGAGACATTTTTAGGTAGAAGACAGCCTATTGCTTACCACGGGTCGGTGGCTCTACATGCCTAAGTTTAGAGACATTAGACGATGAATCATAAGGGAGAGTCATGACACAATATGGGCTGGTCATCCAGGTCAACATCATACTAGGGCCTTGGTTGAGTCAGTCTACTGTTAGCCACACATGCGAGATGACATAGAGTGCTATGTGCGGACTTGTCTTCTCTGTCAACAGGACAAGGTTGAACAACAATAGCCCGAAGGACTTTTGGATCCACTGCTAGTTGCAGAGCGTCCATGGGAGAGCGTCACTATGGACTTTATCACTTGTCTACCGAAGTCCGATGGTTATGGTACTATTATGGTGGTCGTGGATAGATTTTCTAAATATGCCACCTTCATGCGCGCCTCACCAGGTTGCACTGCCAAGGAAGCCGCCAAGCTATTCTTTAAGAACGTGGTAAAGTATTGGGGCTTACCAAGGTATATTATCAGTGATCGAGACCCCTATTTTACTGGAAACTTTTGGAGAGAGTTATTCAACATACTTGGCATGGAACTGCACTTTTCCACTAGTTTCCACCGACAGACAGATGGACAAACGGAACGGGTCAATGCCTTACTAGAATGCTACTTGAGGTATTATGTAAGCGCGCATCAGAAAGATTAGACAAGGCTCCTAGACATCGCCCAATTCTCTTATAACTTGCAGCAGAGTGAGTCCACAGGGCGGACACCATTTGAGCTAGCCACAGGCTAACAACCACAAACTCCACATTCATTACTAGCTTCATTCAAGGGAAAGAGTTTGGGAGCTTATCATATGACCAAAGGATGGGAAGAGCAGCTTGACACTGCTATGTCCTACTTGGATAGGGCAGCTAAAAAGATGATGAAGTTTGCAGACCATAAGCGTCGTCCCACGAACTATAGAGTTGGGGACATGGTCATGGTAAAGTTTAACCCAAGACAGTTCAAGGCACTATAGGGCATGCATCAAAATCTGATTCTCAAGTATGAGGGGCCATTTAACATCGTCGCCAAGGTAGGAAAGATCTCATACAAGCTTGACATGCCATCGTATCTTAAGATCTACCCTGTCTTCCATGCCAGCATGCTTAAGCCGTATCATGAAGATAAAGATAATCCGAGTAGGGTCCAATCAAGTCGAGCACCAATAACTATCACCGCCTTGCACTATTTGGAGATTGAGGCTATTATGGATTACCAGGATTGGCGAAAACAAGGGAAAAAAGCCATGGCTATGTTCCTCGTCCATTGAAAAGGGCAATCACCAGAAGAGTCCACATGGGAACGATATGAAGACTTATGTCAATTCAAAAATAAGATGCGAGAGTTTATGCAGAAGCATTGCATCGCGGTCGTCGCAATATTAGGTGGGGGAGAGTGTGATGAACTGCTATGTCATCATGCCACATAGGCCCCATTTGGCATATATTAATGCCATGCGGAAGCTTACATAAGAAGAAGGCTAGCATTTGTGAGAAGATTCCAGAGAAATATGGATATTTCCTTAGGAAGACCCTAGATCCTTATGGATTTGCTAGGAAAGTCCTTGAAATCTTCTAGGCTTGTAGAAAATTCTAGAGAAGGGACTTACTTATAAATATTAAGGACTTGTGGAACAATTATTATTTACACACTAGCCCCTAGGTGATTAGTATAAATAGGGGGCCATTCATTTGTAATTCGTCAAGCAAACAATTCAAGTTCTCTCTAATACAAAGCTTCCTTTAGCAATATCTTGTGTTCTTTCTACCATTCTCTTAGCGATCTTCAGTGTAGTAAGGCTGGCTTGGCATAGCAAGAACATGAGCAAGTTGTGCAAGATCGTGAGCAAGTTGTCAAGTGCTGCACGTGTACTTAGCTAACGACTAAGGATGCGACAATAAGCCATAAAATTATATCCTCATTTCGAGAAATGAGTTGGTGACTCCGACGTGTTTACCAGAAGGCTAAGTTAGACACCCCTAGAGTAATAAAAATCAGTGTGGTTTAGTGAATAAGATAAACCAAACATGAATTAGGTACCAACAAATTTTATAGTAGACAACATTGTAAGAATTTCATAGATTGCATTCCAGAAAATAATATAATGGACGATAGAAGCATAACCTTTAAAGGTCATTTAGGAAGACACTTCTCTTTAGCAAGTGCTATGAGTAGAGTTAAGCTTAAGGGACTAAGTGTACTAGTTACACTAGGTGTCATCCTCGTATGTGAGAAATTCAATCATCCACAGTATATAAGGGTTACCACAAGGCGAGTAAGAGTCATTGAAGATGTGAAAAGATACCAAAGATGAAGAGGTAAAACATCTAGAGGTAAACTTCAGAGCATTAAAGGTTAGTACTCTCCTAAAGGGGGAAAGATGGTGTGATATGGTAATTAAGTGGTCCAGTAAGTATAGAATGGTAAAAGATGAATGCGGCAATAAGGCGAAAGGAATAATATTGTATTTATTCAGATCCTATAGATATGTCATGACTCCAAAACATTATGCAAGCACGATGCCGAGAATAGGTAGTAAGGGTTCCCGACAAGAATTTTAATTGATTAATAAGTGCGGATGGACACTTGATACATAAGAAGCCAATGCGATAGGTTAGTTAATATAAAATACATCACCCAAGAGAGGTTACACAGAATATAAGTATGAGAATGGACCAACCAGTAGTTAGAAGTTGAATCAGGGAGAGCCTAGTTATGGCTAGGCAAGAGGTCACAAATAAATCATCATATCATGTAGATAAACTTAGTGAACCCAAGCATAGGGAATCTAGTCTCACCGATACGAGATCGTAATCCTTGAGAAATATTCATATAGGAGTTGGGGTAGTTAAAGGTACCGTATAAGAGTTAAAAAAATAAAAGAGAGCGCCACCGGGGATACAATTAAAAGTTGAGTTAAGAAGTAACCCTACGAGCACAAGAGCACGAAGTTAAGTGACTAAAGATAATTATCGGTAAGTAAGAACATCGAAAATTCTGTCGGGTATACGATGTAATAAGCTCGCAACTTTATAAGAGTCAGAGGGTCTACCCTAAGTCCTAGATTATAAGACAAGTTGAGGAAATAAGGAAGAAGGATTCGACCTAATTATAGCAACCTACATTCGATATATAGAAGAAATGATCTTGTATCAATGGTCTCATTAGAACATTGTATGCACTCCATAAGAAAGTGGCACCTATCGTGACTAATGAACGGGAAGTCAAATCAAAAGCAATATTCGAGATCATATGAGTTGCACTAAATTCCAATATGTGCGGGCACTAAGATAAGCCAAGTGTTCATGAAACAAGTGGTAGAATGACCAGGAAAAGTAATTGCTTACGTTTAAAGATAACTGAGAAGGCACGAAAGGAATTATTCGATCTATGACCCTGAGTTAGTTACGTTTGGAACACACTTAATATTTTGGAGTATTATCCATGTAGCATATATGTTGACATTCTTATAGCTATAGGATACTCCGTATATCTAAAACAAATAATTGAGTCCACGTCATGGACAAAGGCTTGAATAGAAGATTATAACATGGATGTTCCGTAACATCTATGAAAGCTTAATGTAATAATTAATACCCTAAGCCGCAGATTGGAAGACAACTTAAGCCTATTTAAAGGCTAAGAGAGAAGAGGATGCTTGAGAGTTACATCAACTAAGTAAATAAGGTGTATGATTATTTGACCCAGAAGATTATAGAAATCATGACTCAAAACATTTCACAATCACACTTAATAGTAGAAGTACAAGAGAGATAGTACACTAGCCATATTCTATAATAGCTATATGATAAAACTAGTTAGAAACGTACCAACCTTAGAGATAACAAAAGATGAAGTGGACATGATATGCTAAATATGTGCCCCTACTGTTGGGGGACACCAAGACATTACTAGGGGAAGGAAATATCCTTTTTACCATTCGAGTAATGAACACAGATGACAGTAGCTTTGTAACCTAGAATTCTACAAAAATAAGAAGACATAATCTGAGACGAGCGACATCATGTGGTCGGTACTTCAAAGATGATCATAGACTATAAAGTATAGCATGGATAAACAACTCTCCAGATCGACTGTTCCGCTCAAAAGTGTCTTGTAAATAGAAATGTGCTAGCTTTTATAGATTTACAACAATTTATATGATCAAGGATATGAGTGAGCTAAGACGATTTTTTATCGTGAAAATGGTAATGACAATTAAATTTGTAAAATAGGATACTAAAAATACGTGATCTATTCCCGAGCTAGTTGTTAGAGCAGTTGATGCTAATAGTATGGAATTTAACGATGAAGCACGAGCTAAAACGAGATGATGATAGAACCGAAGGGCCTGCTGCCCGGATATAGGTCTGGCCGATGAGGACTTCAGGGTTGAACTCGAGCTATTGGGGATAGCCGAGAATGGGATAACAGTTGAAGATATAATAAAACAAGTCTATATATAACCAAAACAAAGTTATATGATAAAGAACATGCATAAATGCGATGGATATCGAGTTATCCTCGGACCAGTGAGAGTGAATAAGTTTAGAAAGAAGAGAGAGAGAGAGAGAGAGAGAGAGAGAGAGAGAGAGAGAGAGAGAGAGAGAAAGAGAGATACTATTGCACTTATGGAGAAATGGAGCAACATCAGTCCCTTATAAGGTAGGGTGAGTCCCCTTTATATAGGAGGGGAACTCAGCTACAAGTACGTGTGCATTAATTAAAAAATACGGAGATGGGATGGCTTGATGTGATAGCTCAGTGTAGGCTTTGGATAGGCCGCCCTGTCAGACTCAGCCATGTATCTTGAGAGCTCCCCCCCTATTGTCCTGGCCCCGTCCTCCGTCTTCTTCGAGTCGGGCCTTGAAAAGCCCCGAGGGAGAGGACTAAGTCGTGGCCCCATGTCCTCGGGGTCTCGAGGCATTCTTCCGAGATGGCTTGATAGCGAGAAACCAGGTTCCCCTATTTCACCGCGTACAGTTAGTCTCCGCATTTCTCAGAACAAAGCGATGGGAAACGACTATGACCTCTGACTTCTCGAGCTTCTCATGAGGATATTTTACTGACTATTCGACTCGTGGCACAATCATTGGTGATAGATAGCACGTCTCATAGACTCATTCTCAATACACTGTCATTTCTGCTCTTCAAGGTAAAAATGCTGTCGTCGATTCGGTTTTCCAAGGATACAGTAATTGCGCCCACAGTTCAATCTTTTGAAGCCTTGATGACCGTGTCGTTAACACCTATAAATGGGGTGCCTTGGCATTATTTTTCCTATCCCCATACCTTAGTTGGCGTGCCTGCTGTCGACGCCCCCTTTTTCTAGCGAAATCGAGTTTACGACATTTGGGAAGACAATTCTATTCCCGTTTGGGAATTGAGTTTTTGGAATTGAAGAGTTGCCACCTAATGATTAAGGCATTAGGAAACTAAGGGTTTTGAGTTGGAAAACCAGAGTTCGGGTAAGGGGTAGAAATTATTTTGAGGGGAAGGTGTTAGTCACCCCTCAAGATCCACTAGTGTAGTTTCCGGCCATGTTACAATTGTGACTTTACAAACAAGCAGTTAGGGCTCAAAATTTAGACTCATTTGAAAATAGATAAGGCAAAATTTTGTGAAAGAAGGATTCAGATAACTTATAGGGAAACAAGTAAGAAAAGAAATACATAAAGGGAGGGGGAGTCCTAGGTTTGTAAAATACATGGATCATCTACAAACACCGGTAGCCAATCGCACGCATGTTGTTATCGTGTAATCATTATCTCCATGTCTACCCTTCCTACCCCGTTAAGGTATTAAGCGCGGAATGGTATCGAAAGCTTATTGCGTGCCATTACCCATCCCATCCTATAAGTCCTAGAGGGTATTTAGGACTACTATTCCTACAGGGTAAGTACTAGGTTGAACCCTTAGGTTTAAAGGACAAAATGCTAGGCGACATACATAACAAGTAGGACTAAACATAAAGGGAACACACAAAGGCAAATAAGGTGCTCACAAATCCCTCCACAAGTGAACACATAATTAGCACGTATCAAACACATTTAAAGTCTCAAAGATAAGAGTTTAAAAAGCAGGAATGTTGAAAAAAGAAGAAGTAAGTTTCAGTGAAAGTAGAAGGTTTAATTAAAATTGAGTGACCCGAAGAATGTTCGATTTTTAGAAGTGTAACTAAAGACGGCAGTAAGTATACATCATTTTAGGAATTAGTATAAGTATAGATAAACTTGTTAAAACACTCTTTGAAAATATAGTACTGGTATTAAAGATGCAGTAACCTGATAAGGCGTAGAATAAATAAAAAATTTCACGATTCTGGACAAGCAAAGAAACCTAGTAGAAAACAGATGCATGACTCCGAAATCATCTCAAAATGGGACTGGACTTTTAATAGAAATAGAGTAAACTTCAGAGAGGCAAGCGAGGAATAGAGTTCAGAAGTTTAAAAGGGGCTGAGTAGTCTGAAACTGGTAAAACATGATTAACTGATTTTATTAGGCCTAAAGCTTGCCTAGGCGTATTATGTATGACCTACTTATCTTAAAGGTGAACATACATATTAATCCCAGTTTTAAAAGATGCAGTTAACCAAACTTGCATTATTAGATTAAACATACTGGTGAGGTGTTCATCAAATTGCTAAAATATAAATCCTACATAACATGGTGTCTAATGCACATAAAAGTCCTAAAACATGGTCTCTAAATGCTAATGAAAATGCAGCAGTAGTTTTAACAGTTATTAGCTAGTCGTGATTATGAAATGAGTGCCAACAAGCTGAAAGTAAAGAGTCTAAAACAGGATTACTACTATATGAGATGCATGTCCTATACATGATGTCTATTTCACAAATAGGTAAGTAAAGCCCTACAAGCATGTTTTCTACCCATAACTTTAAACTAAGCATGCATAACCCCAACCCATTTCACTATAGCCCCAATCATTCATTTACAAATTATTACAAACCAAGACAGCTGAATTACATAATAAAGAATAAAATAAGAGGTTATTCTATAGGGAGCCTTCAACCAGGCCCAACCTTCCAATCTCACTTCTTTCGAGTTTCACAGCCATGGTCTGGGTGCGGCAAAGCTTCCTAGGGCCCCATTGGGTCCCTGACCAATACCAGCACCCAAACATTTACTAAAATGTTGAACAAGTGCAGTGTGGAATTACCAGCCTTGTGCATCAAAGTTCAGTAGGTATTCAGAGATACCCAAAGCAATGCTTACACGAAAGGGGGACAGAGGGTGTGATAGAGTTTAAAAGAGTTGAGTTTGAAATACCAGTTTTGGAAGAAAATAGTTCCAGAGAACAACCTGGGATTTGTTTTTGAAAAAGGAAAGAAACAGGACAATCACAACTCAGAAGATATGTAGAGTTTTGGAAGCAAACACAAGCAGGGATATAGACTGGGGGGCAGATAAATCACATGGTATAAGTAGACTTATACACAATTAGTCACTAGGCTAGAGTTACAACATAGTTATCACAGGGTGTTCATGCCAAGAGTCCAACGACATTAGGTGTCAAACAAAGTCACACATTAGATTTAGGATTAGAATCATATAACACTTAGCTATTATGTGGAGGGGTACATATAAGAAAACATTGGTCATGCTAAGATAAGAGGAAAGGTAATCACATAGACAAACGAGTGTGCTAGCTTCATAGGAATCAAACCGAGTCATAGTGGATCGCACAAGGGAAAGCCATAGACACATTAGACTAAAGGGAAAGGGAAATCACAGAGACATGCTAGTTACATGGTAAAAATACAACCATAAGTAAAGCACAAAAGGAATAACAAGAATCTTAACATGAACTGAAACATGTTGTTTTGGGATACTGTAAACTTAAATTAGAGACATACCAGTCAAGAGTGAGAATAGAACAACAAGGTGGATAGAGGTAGAGAAACAGGGCAATAGTATGCAGAGCAAGAAAGAGAGCAGCAGGACAATAGTGTGCAGATGAAAGGGAGCAACAATAATTACTCAGTCTTGGCTTTCAGCCGACTGAGTAATCAGTAACTAATACGAGAAGCAAAAGAGAATATGTAGGAGAGTAAGAGAGAACTCAGAACAATATCAGTATGCTCTGTGTGTAGGTGTTTGTGTACGTCTTAGTGATATTTCGTTTGTTATGCAAAAGAGAATAGAGTATTTATAATGCTGAAAACGAGTAAGAAAAATAAGGTAAGGAGTACTAGTTTTTACATAATTATGGAAACAATAATCAATCAACATCAATTAAAGACACAGGCTCCTTTAATTAGGGAATCAAGTTCAAACGGTACAATCATAACTAAATAAGGATAGACTGATTTTAACCCAATTCGAGCAGTAACTTCATGTGGCATATAATGAAGGCCAAATAAAGAATGTTTTAAACAAGGAAGATATATATTGCACATAAATAAGGTAGAATTCAATCTAGTTCTGAATCGATCAGAGTACCACAGATGAGACTGAAAATCTCAAGAAATCAGTGCTAATTAGGGAAAGCATCTCACAAATAAGGAATCAATTAAAAAAAAACAACACATAATTATAGGAAAAGCACACAAATGCCTATATTCAACGAAAATGTCACAGTTTTGCGGAAAGATGCAAAGAATCGATGAAGTCTTTAGGTAAACAAGTAGTCAGACCTAATAATCATTAAATAGCACTTAAATCAGAGAAGCCCTAAACAGATAACACAGGATAGTAGGGGACTGAAACACTAGCAGCAAAATTGAAGCAAAGAGCACAGGACTCAAGGAAGAATCCAAAAGAGCACACAGGCAAGCAAGCGCGACAAAACAATGCGAACATAAACCCTAAGTCAAGGATTTCATCAGAATAGTGAGTACTTAAGCAAAATGACTTAGGAATCGTACTGAGAATCATAGATTAGTACTTAAAATCAGAAGATAAAGTGATTTTGAAAAGGTGTTCAGAAACCCTAGTTTCGAAAGGGGAACAAAGCGTTTAAAAATTTGAACGATCATAAAGATCGAGTAGAGAGTAGTGTAAAATATAAAGGTGTGAGTTAAAGAATCGTAAAAACTACAGAGATTTGAGGGGTTGGGTAGAGATTAGGGTTTCGTAAGAAACCAGTGAGAGACAAGAGCAACCTGGCTGTGAAACTCAGCAATAATGGTGTCCACAGCACCATCGGACCAAAAGCTATCGGAGAAAGGCCGGAGACAAACCAGACCAAACCTTCAGTGACCATCTTGCATGGTGGAGTCTCCTGGGGCCTCAAAGATAGAGGGAATCAATGAGGTAAAGCTTCACGACGACTGGTGGCCGAAAGAGGTGAGGCTGGAGGTGGCCAGAGAAGCGGTGGGGTTCATCGGAGAAGAAGAGAGAACCAGAAGGTTCTAGAGAGAAGGGAGAGGGAGAGTCAGTATAGAGAGAGAGAGAGAGAGACCGTCTCCGAAATGAGGGTTAGAGGGGGGGGGTAGTTAGGATTTTAATTAAGGAAATTGAATTTGGGCCATTGATCTCATTTGATCAACGGCTTAGATTAAAATAAAGCTGGCCGGGTTGGTTAATTGATATATGGGTCGAGTATTTTAATAAACTGGGTTAGGTAGTTTGAAGGTTAAAATTGAAATAAGAATAGGCTGCAATTGTAAATAAAAGAGGCTAAATGTTAAATAGCCCATTTTTCCATTTTTTGTTTTATAAAAAATAGTAAAAATGATTTTAAAATCGGATTTAAAGCACTGAACTAATTAATAATGTATAAATATTAGTCCAAAAATACTGGAAATGATTTTATAATTATAAAATGCTGCTAATTGTAAAATAGGCTATAATTGCAATTATATGCAATTTAGCTTTTTTTTAAAATACCAAACAAATGTGTACAAATATGCAAAAAATTACCTTAATTATATTGTGGTATAAATATGAGGATGGAAATAAATTACTCAATAAAATAATAGTTTAGGACTTTGTACTGTTAAAAACAAATAATAAAATTATTTTAAAAAGCCTTAGAAATTAGGAGAAAATGTCAAAATTCTTGGGCATACTTATAGATGCATGTACATACCATTTTGAGAATATTTTGAGTATAAAAAATAGATAGGAAAACTTGGATATCAACAGCTGCCCATCTTTACCCGGGAAGGCTGGAAGAGTTGTTGGGTAAAGATATGATGACCAATTTTGATCGAAAGAAACGACTTGAAAAGATTTTGACCGAGATCTGGTTCATGAGCCGCCTACATATCCCTGGTCTTACAGGAATCGAGTCATATGTAGTTCAGGATACATCGACAGAATATGCCGATGGAGGTTTTTGAAAGAGACAGACGCTATATTTAGGTTGGGAAGGATGGTCAGGGACTGATGGGCTGTGGGAACCGGAGCGGGACCGCTCCTCATGTGATGGCTGTTGCCAGCTGGTGTACCTGCAAATAAGCAATACGAACATATCGTGCATAAATTTAAACATGATGCAAGTTCCCGTCCGACCATGAATGCTGTCTTTGGACAGTTAGGATGACGTCCTCAGACCATGACGTCCTGGGCCATGAAGCGTATAATAAATGATTCGCAGGCTATGAAATGACGTTCTTGGGCTATGACAATGGTGCTTCCGAACCATGATGCCTTTGAATAATGATATGCAAAATATAAAGCGGGGTCCTCAGGCCATGGCATGGCGTTCTCGGGCTATGAAAATGGTGCCTCCAAACAATGACGCCCTTGGATAGTTTGGCGGTATTTTAGCCCATGAAATGCAGGGTGTGGCGGTATTTTAGCCGATGTAAAGCATAAATATAAATGGCGATATTTCAGCCGACAGAAATTTAAATATGAACTGGCGATCTTTCAACCGGTGTAGAGAATTAAATAAAGTTGGCGATTTTTCAGCCATGCGAGGGATTGAAGTAAAATTGGCGATATTTCAGCCGATGTAAAGATTTAAATAAATTTGGAGATATTTCAGTCGACGAAAATTAAATATAAACTGACGATCTTTCAGCCGATATAGAGATTTAAATGAAGTTGGCGATATTTCAGCCAATGTAAAGCATAAATGTAAATGGCGGTATTTCAGCCGATATGAGGGATTTAAACAAAATTGGCAATGTTTTAGTCATGCAGGATTTAAATAAAGCTGGCAATATTTCAGCCGACAAAAATAAGAGGTGGCGATATTTCAGCCATGCAGGATGGAGGTAGAGCTTAACCTCAGAAGGCAGAAAAGTAGCCTTATGCAATGCAAGAAAATGCAGTATCGAGACAGCTCTTAGTCTCGAAAGGCAGAAAAGTAGCCTTATGCAATGCAAGGAAATGCATGATGGAGGTAGAGCTTAACCTCGGAAGGCAGAAAAGTAGCCTAATGCAATGCAAGGAAATGCAGGATGGAGGTAGGGCTTAACCTCGGAAGGCAGAAAAGTAGCCTTATGCAATGCAGACAAATGCAGGATGGAGGTAGGTCTTAAACTCGGAAGGTAGAAAGATAGCCTTATGCAATGCAGAAAAATGCAGGTGGAGACATGCTTAGTCTTGGAAGGCAGAAAGGTAGCCTTGTGCAATGCAGGAAAATGCAGGATGGAGACAGTGTTTAGTCTCGAAAGGCAAAGAAGTAGCCTTATGCAATGCAAGGAAATGCAGGTGGAGACAATGCTTAGTCTCGGAAGGCAGAAAGGTAGCCTTATGCAATGCAGGAAAATGCAGGATGGAGACAGTGTTTAGTCTCGGAAGGCAAGCGTTATGCAATGCAAGGAAATGCAGGACGGAGACAATACTTAGTCTCGGAAGGCAGAAAAGTATCCTTATGCAATGCAATAAATAAAGGTGAAGAGTAACGAAATGTCTTAGCTGAGAGACGATAGCTGCTAGTTGATTGTCACTATGGCTGCTGGGGATGTTGCGTGACAATAGCATTTGAAAATAGTTGACGATTCTGAGAGTTGTATTCCTGAGAAAGTATGAGTTTGTAATCGTATCTGATGACTTTATGTCTTGGATGCCTGCATCCAAAGAAAAATTGTGAGTTTTGTAAGGGGGGAAGGTTAGTTTGTCTTCCATGGACTGCGCTCGTCCTACTCGGCTCTTTCTTTCACTGGTAGCTTTGCTGAACAAAGCAATTCTGATAGTATCCATGCATGATTTGGTAATATAATTTTAGAAATACGATGTAAATACATAGTAATAAAAAACAATTTTCTTTTAGATGAACCGATGACTGCGACGCGGTTCAAGATATTGCGACTCTCTTGCTCCAGAATTTTAAGGGTCCTCCTCAAAATTTTGCCCCAGTTTACTGGGCTGGTGCCTCTGACGGCTGCGCGCGATGATGACGAAAATCAACTTCGGAATTTTGAGGGTCCTCAAAATTCTGCCCCAGTTTCCAAGGGTGCATACTCGAGGGGGCGACGCTCGAGGATACTGATACCGGAGATGCGTCTTCGAGGGCGGAGCAAGCTTCCGAGTTTCATCACATGTACATCCTTCCATTCCTTCGCTCTAGGAGTAGACTCCCGTAGGCTTTCATAATTGTATGTAATGACCCCTCGAGGGCTGTCGTACATGGATTTTTATGAATATGAATATATCCCTTTGATTTCTGCTTTTGATTTTGCTTTATAATTGTATGTTTTCACGCCCTTCGAGGCCCTTTGAACACCTTCTTTCACTTCTTGACTGCTGATATCTGACTTGGGAGTGAGCGTCCTTTCCGCTCCTCTACTAATCGACATGGCTATCTTTCGAGCCCATCATCGTACCTCGGAGCAATCCTGGATTGATCGGATAGGCTCGGGCTATCGGGGCTTTTTGAATTGTATGGAAAAAATGCGCCGAATTTCGAGGCCTTCAAGGATATTATCCTGGATGAAGGTCAGCTTCGGGTACCAGGGCCCCCCCTTTGATCTTTGATGCAGATAGCTCCCTTCAAAAATGTGCGGGATAGATTTTTTGCTGAGAAGTTGCCTATACTCAGGCTCTGCTTCGAACCTTTGCGGATCTTTCGTGATTGGAGCTTCTCGTGTTTATTCTTCTTTTTTAGAAAAAGGAATCATGAGATCAGATACTACCTTGCGTTGAGTGAAGTCGTTGAAAGATTCCCGAAGTCCGACTTCTCTTCAGTGGGGATCCTTGAGGCAGGATGCTATCTCAAGCTTAGAGATAATACGGACGGCTCCTCGAGTCTTGGCTTCTTGTCGAAGGATACTTTTGGGGTCAGGTATCATCCCGTTAGACTATACCGATGCTGTAGGCTTCTTGGGGCTTACTCCGGGTAGGCGAGACATTGCTGCTTCTAGCATATAAGTGGGGCGGCTTTGGCTCCTTCACAAGGCTTCACTACTTTCAGGTAGCTGCTCTTCCGCTTTGGCGTAGGGTTCTTCATTTCTTCAAGCGCAAAAGAATCGGTGTACGCCCTTGCTTTGATCTATTATTTTACCATAGTCATGGCAAGCACTTTGGGGCTGGCCTGGCAGAGAGCGGAGAGTGCTGTTCCCGGCGCTCAAGAGCCAAGGGAGTTCGCTCTGAAGACGGTGCCTTTGATAAGGGGGAGCATTTGGAGATGGTGAGAAAATACTGTGGATGGGGTGAAGGGATAGCGCTGTAGGTGCTTCCATCAGGAGAGAGTATTACAGACTCCATTGCCGGATTCTTTAGCGTATATCTATATCCTTTCGCGTTTGGCCCCCTCGACAGGGTCACACTTGATTTTTTTCTTGAAGTGTCGGGTTACTTTGGCCCAGATACATCCGTCATTGTGGTGGGTGGTGCTGATGATGGGGTTCTTTGTGGAGAAGGCCGATCTCGAATTCACGCTTAATCATCTTGTCAGGCTATACCGACCCTTTCATCATCAGGGCCTGCTAACCCTGAGTTGTCATTCGTCCACGCTCTTTGTGGTTGGCAATGGAGTGGACGGGGATCGAGAATGGGCTGGCTGGTTCATTCGAGTCTAGACGGTCGACATTATCCCCGCAGAGCTTTTACCATTTCCCGAAGGGTAGAGTTACGCACGTGAGTGGAGCGTCTGGTGCCTTTTTAGATTGTACCTATAGCGAAAATTAGTTGAATAATAGTGTTGTTTACCTTGTTGTAGCAACTTCATAGACGCTGGGCAAAGTCTTTGACCTGGCCAGTTGGGTCCGGAGGCTGGTGACCCACTCGGCCTGTGATGAGCGTCATTGGCGAGCTATGTGTTGTGTTAGATGAGGAGCGAAATACCAAGGTATGTGCGCGCGTTGTCTTTGCCTTGGCCTTCATATATTCTAAGTAACATTTTCCCCTTCTGGTTGTATCGGGTTTGCCTCTTCCAGATATCGGGCAGTTCCTCGAGATGAGGCAGTGCTCTTCTGAAGGGGGGAAAGGGTCGTTGGCCTCCACTTCTGAAGAGGCAGGATCAACAAGAGTATGTTCTGACTTTGAGGAAGTCCGTCAGCTCCACTTCATGGTGAGTTTAGGCACAGTTTCCCTGTATTCCGAATTATCCACCTTCCATTAAGTTTTTCTTGTGCATGCCTGTGACAGGCTTATGTCTGAGCTGGTCTGTCAAGGGGTCAAGCTTCCGAAAATTCAGGGTGAGGGTGTCTTAGGCTGCTTAGCAAGGATAAGGAGAGCGAGTTGCTGCATTGGAGATGTGAGGCATACCGGAGCTCAAATTACGAGAGCTATTTGATGGAGAAGGTAACTTTTTGCAGCTCGAGGTTTGCTCTCTTCGACCCCTTTAAATTATCGCCCCTTTTTGTTATATCAGCTGTAGAAAAAGGCGGAGGCTTTGGAGTACCTTAAGGGCGACATCGACCACGCCAGGACTGGTTCTGGTGAGCTAAGGGCTTAGGTGCAAGCTCATGCTTTAGAGGAGGCAAGCGCCTTGGCCAAGGTCCCCGCCCTCGAAGTCCGACTCCGCTCGGCTTGTGATAATGCCAAAGTCCAAGAAGATATGATCGAGAAATTCAAATCTGAATGTCACGCCCCAACATCGGGAGGCGCGACCGGCGCTCAATCAAGTGAACCCGACTGAGCAAGCCTTACCGAACGCTTTCTACCCCAACTCAATATGAATACGGAACTCATGCCTTTGGTTAATTTGAACGATAATGCACGGTGTATAACACATTACTGGTTCATTTCGTATCATAAAAATTGGCCGTTCATAAGCTAGCTTCATGGATTCTACTAGAGTTATGGCTTAAGGAGATCACAAGTTTTAGGATTACAACATATACATATAGGGGACTCCCAAAAAAAACCCATACATAACCCACACTGGTGTCTTTGGAGCCTCTAAGGATACAACAGATAAGCATGAGTAAACCGGCAACAAGGCCCCGGCTATACCTCAAAAGTGAAAAGCTGTAATAACAAAAGATACACCATACAACCCCATGGAAGAATAAGGGGCTCACCGAGACTTCGAGTAGATGAACGCTCCGCTACACACGGTCGGCACTGTCCGCTATGGAGCCACCTACAATCATAA
>MU765445.1:67386-87602 GCA_026770625.1 Nicotiana glauca | reverse complement strand
ACAAGCAATTAATACGGGCCAATCAAAGAAACAATTCATATAATTCTTCATACAATTTCCACAACACCGATTAGGGTAATTCTGTCATATGTTCACCACTGTTCTCGTCACCACCGCCATCTCGAGCGGAGTTCGGTCACGACCCGACCGGCTAGGTCACCTCACTGGAGGTATTACTCACAATCAATATTCCATTTCCCTTATCCGGAATCCAATATCGGCACATTACCACCATGTGTGCGGCATGGTATCCGATCACGACCCGACCGACTAGGTCACTTGATTGGAGGTATTACTCAATTCTCATAAGTCAACACTTTCAGATATCTACTCCACACATATCAAGGATAATTCAAGTTACAAATCACAGATAAATGATCACATAGCTAGCATGAAAAATCCTTTGTTTCAATGTCGGCTTATAGCCCAAGTATTTCAACAAATAATTATACTTTTCATCATTCTCTAATTATCAAGATTGGCACGTTATTCACATTGAGGCACATCCTTCACGAATATGTATAGACATGTGCAAATCAATTAATTTCGCAATAACAATCAATACACTAGCCAATTCAACTCTTACCACACGTTCGTAAGCACCAACAGAGCTCGATTTCTAATAAAAGGGTGTTTTAGCCATACATACCTCAATAAGGTTGTTCCTTACTCTTTTACAAATTTCCGGAACTCTTAGTGCTTCAATCTATTGAGCAAGAAATTTCGAATTAAAATTGAGAATTAGAGACGAAACTGAAGTTCTAGCTTGGCTAGAGCATATCATCAAACACTAAAGGTGCATTGTGATCTTAGGCCCCTTTTTGTGAGGAATTTCTATCATTTTATACCCCCAATTGCCTCCTTTTTAATTTTTCTACTTTCTAATACTCTATGGTGGTATGCATGCAAGAGATTCATTCTCATACCCATGAATTACTTCCCTAATGACCCCATATGGCTAAGTATACAAATATGAGCTGAGGTGATGGAGCCTTACCTCTTGGGATGAAGATTCAGGAGCCTTTCCTTGATTTTCTTCAATGATTTAGCCCAATCATGTGGAATAATTTAATTTGAGACTTTCCCTCTCTAAGAAAACTCTTCCTCTCTCTAGAATTGCTCAGATGAATGTTCAAAATAAGATATAACACCGGTTATATCGATATGGAAGTCGGGTTAAAAATTAGAAAATTGGAGCCCCGAGTCAACTATGCGGTAGCATTTGCGATCGTAGAGTAAACATGCGGTCCGCATAATGGACGCAGAATGCTCCCCAAAAACTAAACATTCTGACTCGGTTTGTGGTAATAATGCGGTCCGTATTCATGTTCCGCGGTCGTAAAGTGCATCGCAGAACTGACCTTCGCAAATTCAAAGGAAAATATACGACGACTTATGCGGTCCGCATTTTTGATTATGCGACCGCATTTCGACCGCATTTCTGACTTCAATTTTATCCAACATTATGCCTCACTCTGCGGCAGGTATGCGGTCCACATTTCGATTATGCGATCGCATTTCGACTACATTTCTGACTTCAATTTTATCCAACATTCTGCCTCACTCTGCGGCAGGTATGCGGTCCGCATTTCAATTATGCGACCGCATTCTGGACCGCATTTCTCATATTTATTCTGGAAACTTATTCTTGACTTTTTAATTCATCATTCAATCCAAAAAGGTCCGCACCGCGGTGAGCTTATTTACTAATTTCTAACACACGATCCTAACTTGGCACCACGGGATCCGGGTTTTTGAGTAGGGATTTCACGGGGCCTTACACCGAACTTTCGAAGATCATGACTGAGATAATTGATGCCCGGGATGAGGTGATGCTAAGTCAAACCAACGCTGATTAGGAGATGGCGATTCGTATGAAGGACGCTGCGGATGCTCAAGCCGAGCTGAAGCCAGCCCTCGACCAGGAGAAGAGGATCGAGGAATATGTCTGTTGCAGATCCTGAAGAGAATACTCGAGGAGATATGCGTGAGGGGCTTTATTCTCTCAGATCAATTGGATCGAGCAAGGGCGGACGAGCGTGACGCGTGGTCATTCCTTGCTGATGAGGTGGAGAGCAAACCTAGCATGCCATAGCCCTTTGGAATGGATCGTAGATTGCGCTGTTTTGTCGCTTTGTTTTTGATACACGTAGAACATGTCTATAGGTGGAGAGTGCCCCCCTTCCTTATTTTTTGCGTATGTAATATAAGGGGAGACTTAAAGCTTTATTTCTTCTGCATCTCTTTTTTGTTATTACCTTCGATCAAGCAGGCCAGTTTTGATGTTTGGCGGGATCCTCGTAGGTCCAGAACCAATCTGACAGGCCCGGGTTTCCTAGGTTCGATTCGTGATACGAGCAGGCGTTGGAGCCTTTGTTCTTGGTCCGGCCGTTCGGGGCTAGTCTTCGAGTCGTGTGGCGATTCAAGCTTAAATTGACCTTCAATTTCTTTCCTGCCTGCATGGGCCAACGATGATGGCCTTTCGTGCTTTGGGTCAAAATGACCTTACAGGTGGGTGGTCCGAAGGGTCACTCGGATGGCGGTCGTAGCGTTCATGCCGTGCCCTTAGGCATACTGTTGTTTATGCTTATTTCAGGTCCAGTCTCCGAGTCGCATTGCGATTCGAGCTTTAATTGACCCTTAAGTTCTTTCTTGCCTATATGGGTGGATGATGGTGGCCTTTTATGCCTTGGGTCAAAGTGACCCTATAGATGGGTGGCCTGAAGGCTCACTCGACTGGCGGTCGTAGCGTTCATGCCGTGCCCTTAGGCATACTGTAGTTTATGCTTATTTCAGGTTCAGTCTCTGAGTCGTGTTGCGATACGAGCTTTAATTGACCCTTAAGTTCTTCCCTGCCTGTATGGGCAGATTATGGTGGCCTTTTATGCCTCGAGTCGAAGTGAGCCTATAGGTGGGTGGCCTGGAGGATCACTCCTTAGGCATATTATAGTTTAACTATTTTGGATCTAGTCTCTAAGTCACGTTATGATTCGAGCTTTAGTTGACACTCAAGTTGTCAATTTTGGCTGGTGACAATGGCTCTAACGGTGTTTGGTCGTAGAGACCTTTTAGTATGTGGACCGTAGGTTTGCTAAGTTAACTATTTTGGATCCGGTCTCCGAATTGGGTTGCGATTCAAGCTCACCTTAATCCTCAAGTTGTCAATTTTGGCTGGCGACAATGGCTCTTACGCTGTTTGGTCGTAGAGACCTTTTAGTATGTGGCCCGTAAGCTTGCTTAGCTAGCGACAATGGCTCTTACGTTGTTTTTGCCCGTGGGATTTTTGTAGACTTTATTTTCCGCTCGTTAGTCTTTTGAAATATTTTTGCCTAACCCTTCGTCGGTTCTAGAAGAACCTCGATTTCAAGTCATTATCGATGATATTTCGAGCATCTCGGAAGGTTCATGGCTTGTAGGCTGAGTAGGTCGAAGCCTTTGTGATTTGGAGCTGACGTGGTCGAAGCTGATTTTTTCCTGTTGAGGGAAGCCTGTTTTAACCGGTTCTTTCCGAAGTATATTCGAAGTAGTGGCCTACAATTTTTGTTTAGCAACGGTCGGGCGTCCCCGAGTCATGTTATTTTGGCTGTATCAGCCGTTTTGAATGGAGTCATGTGCATTTGGCTATAGCCATTTTTGATCCCACGTGATAGTTTAGGCATCTACACCGAGGGTATGCCCTTTCGGGATTCTTACAAATGCGACGTATAGCCTAAACTTCGGGATTTTCATGTCTGTTGAGGTCTTATAGTTTTTCATGCCTATTGAGGTCTTACAACTTTTTGGTGATATAGAATGGATATGGTTATGCCGAGTATGCCTGCTAGGTGTCTTAAAGTTTTGGGGTTTTCTAGCGTATGGCGATTGAAGCCAATCTTCGAGTCATCAAGTTGTTTAAGCGTGAAGACTTCTTCTTGTGAACTCGGAGCTGCCTTGTAGGGGCTTTATGATCCTAGAGTTCCGACCCTGGGATCGTCTGAGTGCCAAATTGTTGGAATTAAGTCTCCAAGTGTTTCAGAATACATTTGGTGGAGGGGGGCCCCTTTCGGGGATACACTTGAGATTTCCTTGTCCGGAGAATAAGATACTGAGAAGATATCATTTTATTGCTTAGTACAGACAAACATTGTTTCATCATCATGAGCTCGACCTGCACGTGTGCGGCTTCTCGGACCATTTGACCCGGCTCATAATTCCCGATCGGGGTTTAGTCTGCCGCCTCCCCGTCCTTCCAAGGGGGCGATGCCCTTAGAAGCAGACTATCGCTCGTCGTTGGGCCGTCGGAAAAAAACCTTGCGACCCTATTGGATCTTCTTCTGGAGGTGTGCTGCTTCGCCAATAATCTTGCTGACAAGGTCCTTTTTTAGGGCGGAAGCCTGACTGAAGGGAGAAAATGCAGCGGTCGCCTATACAAGGCCTAGGATCTCCGGGTAGAGTTTAGAACCTCCGAATATCCTATCAACTATCAGCATTCAGGTTAGTAAAAAGAAAACGAGGTTGTAAAGCAGTTCTTTCTCACTGTGGGATGTATAGGCGATGTTTTGGGATTCGGTGTGTCCCTGTCGACTTATTTTAGTTCTGCCTTTTGTGAGGAATTTCATTCTTTTGGCGAGATGGGGCCGACGGTGCCCTCGGGTAGTGTATCGGCGGTCGTCTGAATAAGACGTCTATACTTTTCACCTCATTTGATGGAATAGGGCTCAACGTCCTGGCTTGAACTCAGATGAGCTATATTAAGAGAACGGTCTTTGTGGCGATTAGTCATTTGGAATTTGCCAGGGGTTCAGGATGCAGGGGCAATTTGGTCTGTTAATACAGACCGCCCTGTTAACTTTGGTCAAATATCATCTTTGTAAGCGATCAAACTACCTGAATTCACGAACACATGTTTTATTTAAGACAAATCAAATGAGGGAGAGGGTTACCAATACGCTGATGCGAAGCCTGGGTGGAGTCTTGGTGCCTTTTTCCCTGGATGTAAGAGTGTTCTTGTGAATATTTCCTTGAACCCGCCTTTATCCCGGTGGCGGGCATTTTCACTTCCCATGTTATGAGTTCTTGGAGGGTGTTGCTGCTCCTTCACTATCGCAGTAATATGTCGTGGCTTGTTTACTTCATCCTTCTCGGTTGCCTTCTATCCTACGGGCTGGATTCAAGCCTGACCACTCGATGGTACTCAGCGGTGATTTTTACTGAGTAACACGGATGTCATCTTTCCGAGATGGGGGTTACTTGTTACCCCGCGGCCGCACACGTCCTACGGTTCCCGCATCGGGTTGTGGTTCTTTCGAAAGGGTCTTGGTCGAATAGGCTAGAGTCGCTCAACATTCTTGGTTTCGCTTACGGTGACTATGATGTTTGGCATAGCAATGTTGAGATCGTACTCTATTGGACAAGGTTCGTCTGCCGGCTGCGCCTCATCGGATCTAGTTCTACTGAAGGTTCCTCGAGGATGTTGCCCTCGAACTACTCCCTTACCGTTGCGAGGCAGGTCGGATCTTGCGACGTTCCTCCCATTCGCGATGCATGGGTGGTATCTCCATCTGTTTGGCATTAGTTTCTTCGTGGGAAGCCTTCTTGGGTGTACCGAGATCGTATGGGTTTCCGGACGATCGTTCATAACCCTGATTCGTGGCTAGTGCTGGGTATGGACACATGGCCAAGTCTCGATCGAGTATCTAGATAAGCGTTGTTTGAAACGACCTAGAGTCTGCGAGTATGCTTTGTTTAAACCCTGAGTGAAGGCCGGGGTTGTCTGTTTACCCGAAATCAGATGTGATCTCATTCGTCCTACAAGGGAATGAGATACGACTTCTTGTGGTATTCCATTCTCTCTTTGTTCGGCCTCCGACTTGTTGGGCTCTCCCGTTGTTGCTTCGATGGCATCGGCGTATATTTCTGTAGAGGGATCATCTTGAAGGTTACTGTCTTTCTCCGTGCATGCATAAGCGGTGGTGCGCTCATCAGCATCCGAGGTTTTGTCGTACCTAGGGAGTTCCAGCATTCTGGATTTTTGTGAAGCCGGTTCTGGGACCGATTCCCCGAGGGAGAACTATTGCATGAGCCTCCGCGAACTCGACTCGATTCTTTCGGAGAGGTCCGCAAGCATCTTTGCTATGGCGGGGTATGTTATTGACCCGTTATTACTTGATCTCGGGTATTTGCTCGGTGGGGGGAGCTGTCTCCGGTGCTGGTGTGCTGGGAGTTCTCGGATGGCTTTGCAACTGAGCAATGGCCAGATGTTGTGCCTACAACATTTCAAAAATAACGTCAAGACTAACTTCCTACTTTTCCCGGGTCGGGGTTTGTTGAGCTTCTTGTCGGTCGTTGTGCCGCATGCTACAGTTGGTGTGAGAAGTTTTGTTGACTTGCTATGCGTCCTGCGAGTCCACGTCCGCTAGAATCGGTCCAGGTGCGTTATCAAGATTCTGTAGTGGTGCTCCGACGGCCGGGACATCTATACCATTTTCCCCGTGGTCTTCGAGGCAATCGTTCTCGGCTTCGTTTACCGAGCCAGACATCTTGACCTGAAATCAAAGGATCTTGGTCAAGAAAAAGTGTGAAGGATAATATGCGTTTGTGTAATGAAACCAGCAAGAAAATAATCGCTATTATTTTTAGCCCCATGGTGGGTGCCAAACTGTTTACCGTGAAAATAGTAATGACAATTAAATTTGTAAAATGGGATTCTAAAAATATGTGATCTATTCCCGAGCTAGTTGTTAGAGCAGTTGATGCTAATAGTATGTAATTTAATGATGAAGCACGGGCTAAAACGAGATGATGATCGAACCGAAGGGCCTGCTTCCCGGATATTGGTCTGGCCGATGAGGGCTTTGGGGTCGAACTCGAGCTATCAGGGATAGTCGTGAATGGGATAACAGTGTAAGATATAATTAAACAAGGATCTTTATAACAAAAACAAAGTTATATGATAAAGAACATGCATAAAGGCGATGGATATCGAGGTATCCTCGGACCAGTGAGAGTGAACAAGTTTAGAAAGAAGAGAGAGAGAGATATTATTGCACTTGTGGAGAAATGGAGAAATATCAGTCCCTTACAAGGTAGGGTAAGTCCCCTTTATATAGAAGGGGAACTCGGCTATAAGTACATATGCATTAATTACAAAATATAGAGATGGGATGGCTTGATGCGATGCCTCAGCATAGGCTCTGGATAGGACGGCCCTGTCAAACTCAGCCGTGTGTCTTGGGAGCTCCCCCTTTTGTCCTGGCCTCATCCTCCGTCTTCTTTGAGTCAGGCCTTGACAAGCCCCGAGTGAAAGGACTAAGTCATGGCCCCATGTCCTCGGAGTCTCGAGGCATTCTCCCGAGATGGCTTAATAGCGAGAAACCAGGTCCCCTTTATTTCACCGCGTACAACGACATGTCAAGAAAATAACATATCGAGACTGTGATAAGTCAAGAGGCTAGAATACAAGGTTGAGAAGTTGAAGCCTATCTTAAATAACTTATTCCTCAAGTAGAGCAGAAATAATGTATATCTCTATACAAGGTGCGACCGAAGGGTTGAATAGTAATGATACAAGTACCAACCTTATAGCCAAACTTAAGAAAAGTAAAATAAGAACTATGAGAGACAAGGTATGGATTGTATTTGATTCTAAGAGAATCAGAATAAAAATTATAAGATGGCCAAGGTCGTAGAATAAAAAAATTCTGAAAGTACGATTGTATGGAAAGTCATACACGACTGTGTATTGCTAAATATGTCGCCTACAAAAGGCGTCATGAGATCTGGTAAGAAGGTCAAGTTTTGTCCAAGATATATGGGGCCTTACAAAGTCATTCGACGGATAGGCAGAGTAGCTTATAATCTTGAATTTCCTCTAGAGTTAGAGTCAATTCATTATCCATGCTACATAAGTGAATTGTAGACCCTTCTAGAGTTGTCCCAATAGATGATGTTCTGATTACAAAGGATATATTATACGAGGAGATTCCAGTGGCTATTTTAGATCAATAAATCTTTAGGTTTAGGACCAAAAATCTAGCCTCCATGAAGGTATTATGGAAAAATAAGACTGTCGAAGAATTGATGTTGGAGCACAAAGGAGATGAAATCTTGTAATGATCTGGTCGGGCTTTTTGAGAGTCCCCATTCCCCCATTTTTTGCTTCTTTTGTGTTCTATGACTTATTATGACTTATCGGGTTAGTTGGTTCGGGTCTGGAAGGATTTCAGAATGAAACGAGACACTTAGTCTCTTATTTGAAAACTTAAGTTGGAAAGGTTGACTGGATGTTAACTTATGTGTAAACGACCTCGAATTTGAATTTTGATGTTTTCCATTAGCTCTGTTAGGTGATTTTGGACTTAGGATCATGCCTGGATTGTGATTTGGAGGTTTTTAGTGGAATTAGGCTTGAAATGCCAGAAGTTGGAACTTTGGAAAGTTTGACTAGGAGTGGACCTTTTGATATCGGGGTTATATTGGATTTCTGGAAGTTGGAGTTGGTTCGTGTTGTCAGCTATAACTTATGTGCAAAATTTGAAGTCAATCAAAAGTGATTTGATGGGTTTTGATGTTGTTCATAAAATTTGGAAGTTTTAAAGTTCATTAGGCATGAATCCATGTGTAATTCTTGTTTTTGATGTTGTTTGAGGTGATATGAGGATTCGACTATGTTCGTATCGGGTTATAAGACTTGTTGGTATGTTTAGTTGAGGTCCCGGGAGCCTCGGGTTGAATTCGGATGGTTAACGGATCAAGTTTTGAAGTTGGAAGACTGCTGAAGTTTGGGCTCAGCTCTTGTAATCGCACCTGCAGAAGCGAAAGAGAAGGGGCTTGGTAGTACTTCGAGATTTTTCACCATTTTTATCACCTTGAGCTCAAATTTTGGAGATTTTTGAGAGGGATTTCAAAGTGATTATTGAGGTAAGCTCCTTGTGCCCATTTATCTTCAATAATGATGTTTCCCCACTGATTTTGCACCTAGTTGGTGAGTTTTTGAGGTGAAATTTGGGGGTTTAGGGCTTGGGATTTGGAGAGTGAATTTTGGGGTTTTGGATGACCAAATAGTGTCAGATTTTGATAAATTTGGTATGGTTTGACTCGTGAGTGAATGGGCTTTTGGGTTTTGCGATTTTTGTCAGATTTAGAGACGTGGGCCCAGGGGCCGGGTTTAAGCCGATTTTGGATTTTGGCTCTAATTTAGTAGTTTTTTTGTGGAATTGATCCCTTTAGCATATAATAATTGTACGTACTACTTGTGGCTAGATTCTGGGCATTCAGAGACTGACTCGCGAAGCAAAGGCATTTTGGAGTAGCGTTTTGCTCGGATTGAGGTAAGTAACAATTTTAAATCTGGTCCTGAGGGTATGAAACCCTGGATGTTGTGCTATATGATTACTTTGGAGGTGATACACATGTTAGGTGACGGGACTGTGGGTGTGCACCGTGGGGATTGTGACTTAATTCGTCATGTGGAACTGTAAATTGGAATAAATTGTTATTAGCTTTATGTTTCTCTCAGTGTTATAGACATTAGACTGAAATCCATGTTAGAAATCATGGTTAGGCTATATGATGTCACTGTTGGGACCCGGAGAGGTCGTGTACTTGTTGAATTTGGTGCTATTTGCTGTCTCGTACTCAGTTATGGTGTTACTTGCTTATCATACCTCCATCTCTTCTTCTTCCTTGTTGATACATGTTACTTGTGAAGAAGAAGGATGGTTCCATGAGGATGTGCATTTATTATAGGCAATTGACAAGGTTGCCATTAAGAACAAGTATCCATTTCTTTGTATTGATCACTTGTTTGATCAACTTTAGGGTGCCAGGTTCTCGAAGATAGACTTGAGATCGGGGTATCATAAGTTGAAGATTAGGGCTTCAAACATTCCTAAGACAGCTTTCAGAACTCGTTATGGGCATTATGAGTTCTCGGGGATGTCTTTTGTTTGACTAATGCCCTAATAACTTTCATGCATTTCATAAATGGCGTGTTCCAATCTTATTATTCTTTTGTTGTTATGTTCATTGATGATATCCTGATATATTCCCATAGTAGGAAGGAGAATGAGCAGCATTTGAGGATCGTGTTTCAGATTTCGAGGGAGATGAATTTGTATAATAATTCTCCAAGTGCGAGATATACTTGGACTCAGTGGCACTCTTTGGCCATGTAGTGTCTAGTAATAGGATCAAGGTTGATCTGCAGAAGATTGAGGCAGTTCAGAGTTGACCTAGACCTTTTACAACCAATAAAATCGGGAGTTTTTATAGGTATGGCTAGTTACTATCGACGTTTTTTGAGGGATTCTTGTCTATTGCAGCTCCATTGGCCAAGTTTACTCAAAAGGGGTCTCCGTATAGATGGTCTGACGGATGTGAGGAGAGCTTTCAGAAGCTCAAGATTGATTTGGCTATATCTTCAGTTTTGGTATTGCCCTTAGGATCGAGGTTGTATACAGTCTATTGTGATGCTTCGTGTGTTGGTCTTGGGTGTGTATTGATGCAGAACGATGTGGTGATTATCTATTGGTCACGCTAGTTAAAGCCCCATTAGAAGAACTAATCCAGTCTATGATTTAGAATTGGCAGCTATTATGCATGCACTCAAGGTTTGGAGGCATTACCTGTCTGGCGTATTTTGTGTGGTTTACACTAATCATCAGCTTTTTAGCAAGTGTTTAAATAGAAAGATCTAAATTTGAAGCATCAGAGGTGGTTGGATTTGTTGAAGGATTATGATATCGTTATTTTGTATCATCAGGGAAAAGATAATATGGTAGTAGATGCCTTTAGTAGAAAGGCAGAGAGTCTAGGGAGTTTGGCATTTATTCCAGCTGGAGAGAGGTCTTTGGCTATGGATGTATAGGATTTGGCCAACAGATTTGTTTGATTGGATATTTCTGAGCCTACTAGTGTTCTTGCCTATGTTGTTGCGTAGTCGTCTTTGTTCAAGAGTATCAAGGCTTGCCAGTATGATGATCCACACTTGGTTGTACTCAGAGACACGGTGCAGCGAGGTGGTGCTAAGAAGGTGGATATCGGGGATGATGGTGTTACACAAATTCAAGGTCGGATTTGTGCTCCTATTGTCAATGGATTGTGAGAGTTGATTCTTGAGAAGGCTCATAGTTCGTGATATTCTATTCACCAGTGCTACAAAGATTTATTGTGATTTCACACAGCATTATTGGTGGCAAAAGATGAAAAAGCACATTGCCGGGCATGTTTCACGACGTTTGAACTATCAACAGTTCAAGTATGAGTATTAGAAATCAGGTGGTTTGCTTCAGAGGACGGACATAGTGTAGTTTAAGTGGGAGCGAATTACTATGGACTTTGTGATAGGGTTGCCACGAACTTTGAGAAAGTGTAACAACCTGACCAGTTGTTTTGAACTTTAGCATTCCGTTTGGTGGTTTGAGACCTTGATTAGCTTCATATAATGCTTTATGACTTGCGTTTATGGTTGGTTTTTATGTTTGAGAGGTTCATGATTTGATTTGAAAGATTGATTCTCAAATTGGAAGCTTTAAGTTGGAAGAGTTTACCAAGGTTTGAATTTTGAGTAAATGACCTTGGAATTGGGATTTGAAAGTTCCTATAGGTTTGTATGGTGATTTTGGAATTTGGGCAGATGTTCATGTTGAGTTCTGGGTGGTCCGAGACCGATTTAGAGCTTATTGTCCGAAGTTTGCATTTTAACAGTTTTGAATTTGCTAGTTTGACGTATAGTGGACTTTGGTGATATCAGATTCTGTTTGGCATTCCGAGCTAGGGGATGGATTCTTATTATCATAGTGGACTTCGATGTGAAATTTAGTTCCATTTCGAGCTGGTTAAGTATGATTTGTCACGTTCAGAGTTAGTTGAAGAAAGTTGATTAGTCTTGTTTGAGGTGCAATTCTTCGTTGTGATGTTATTTTATGTGTTTTGAGACCTCGAGTAAGTCCAAGTTATGTTTTCCAAACTTGTTGGTATGATTGTACAGGATCACTGGTGGCTCGGGTGAGTTTCGGACCACTTGGAGCATGTTTGGTATTACAGATTTTGGTGTTGTCTGGTGGCTTCATGATCGTGGAGCTAGTTTCGTGATCATGAAGAATGAATTTGAGCCAGCTATGGTTGTTCATTGCATTCGTAATTAAGTTACTTCATTCTCATAGGCTTGTGGGTAGCGCTCTTTGTGTTCGTGCTTTGAGTTTTCACGTTCGCATAGCGTTTGAGGTAGGTTGGAAGATTTGCCTTGGAGATCGCAAGGAGTTGATCAACTTTGCCTAGGTCTGCGAGTTTGAGCTTCGCGTTCGGGTGGACCTCACGCTATCTATGAGTTGTTGAGGTGAGGTTTAGATTTTCCCGTCATGATTTCTTGAGGTTCTTCTGCGATCACGAAGGGTAGTACCTGGGTCTACTTTAAAAGTTGGAATTTCGGGATTTCTTCTCACTTTTCATTGGGAACATTTGTAGCCAATTTTGGGGAGACTTTTAAGTGCCATTTCACTCACCTATTGAGGGAGGCTAAGTGTTTCTAACCCATTTTTTAAAATTATATTTCATGAATATGTATGAATTTAGGCAATTAGAGGTAAAAAATATGGGTTTATGGAAGATGAGCTAGAATGATATTTTTATGTTTTGACAATGAAATTGAACATGGATTAGAGAACAAATTATATATTTGAGATTGTGGTGCCATGGGTAACATTTATTTTTGAGAATTTCGGAATCCGGGGGAATGAGCCCCGGGTAACTTTTGTTGAGTTTTCGTGCAGGGTTGGAAATAGTTACTAAATGATAAATTATGGGTTCTTGAGTATGTTTTGATTGGTTTTCGTGTTCTTTGGCTAGTTTCAAGTTGTTTGGCGTTGGTTTGAGGTGTTAGAGCAGCATATGAGTCGTCGTCGGATTTCAGAGTGAGGTAAGTTTATTGCCTAATATTGTATGAGGAACTTATCCCCGTGGGTATTCTGTTTGCTACTTGATATGTGTTATGGTAGTTACATACGTAGGAGGTGACAAACGTCCGTGTGTATGCCAAATTTTTTATATGTCCAGGTAGACTTAGACTCATACCATTCTTTTATTGTACTAGTTGAGTTAATTTTGCCTATTTAAATACTTTAATTAATGTTTTAGTCTGCAAGTAGATTTGTATGAATTACGGAGCTTTGCTATTCTAGAGACTTTGCGTGCTATTTGATTAGCCACAGAAATTATACCTTCTCTTACAGATTTACTCTCTTGTCGTACTAATTTGTTTTGAAAGTTTCATGATTATTTAACTCGTAAGTATATTCGCGAGTTAGGATTGTGGCCCATCAAAAGTTTCAATACTTTATGGGCTCTGGCTGATCGCTTCAACACTACTCTTATGGGATCGGGTTATCCGCCTTGGCAGAATTATATAGCACTACTCTTATGGGATCGGGCCATTCGCCTCGGTAGGATTATGTAACACTACTCTTATGGGATCAGACCCTTCGCCCCAGCAGGATTATGTAAACTACTCATATGGGATCGGGTCGTTTGTCTCGGCAGGATATTGTAAAACCACTCTTATTGGATCTAGCTGGTCGCCTTGGCAGAATCTTTCGTAATATTTCGATAGGGACTCAATGCGTATTTGAGTGTCTTGACTCATATTTGTCCTTTGAACTTGATATTGGTCACATATATTGCAATTGAGATAGTAATTGGTGTAAGCACGTGATTTTTGCCCTATATGAGAATTACTCCCAAAAATTTCAAAAATAAAATAATTTTTGTTTGTTTGCAATTGTTGTGAATTTGTGTTATTTTTCTTGTATTGTTTGCATTTGTCTGTGCATGTTTATTTGTTAAATTAATAAAAAAATACAAAAATATGTCGCATTTTACATTTAGGATTTAATTCTACAATTAAAAGTCATTAAGTTTGTTTTGCAAGAACGTAAAATCACAAAAAATAATGTACTTTGCATTTTTAGCATTTAATGTCGCATTGTGTGATCTTGTTTTTAATTGGTAATTAATTAGTGGGATGATTGTTAGCAGGAGTTAATTAGTTATTTTGATAATTCAATTAGGTCTTTTAATTTAATTTAGGATCTTTAAGTTTTAATTTTGGAGCAAATAAAAGAAAAGAGAACAAAAAATCGAAGGAAATTCGGATTGGGCCATCTTTCAAATTAAACAAACTAGGCCCAAAACACCCCTTACCCAACCCAAAAACCCCCTGGCCCGGCTGCCCCATAGCCCAAACCATACACCCATCTCTCATTTTTTCATTTTTCATTCCTAACCCTAGTCAGACAAACCCTAAAGACCCCAACCCTCATCCTCTCCAACAGCCATAACCAGCAACCAGCCCCTCAACGACCAAACAGCCCAGCTCGTCCTCACGACCAGCATCGATGACCATCCAGCCCGCCTTTAGCTTGAACCCGTCGACCAGCCACTCCTTCCAGTAGACCAAAAGCTGCTCGTCGTCCCCCGTCTCCAGCTCGACGAAACAGCCTCACGTCCAGCCACAAATGACCCCTCCACCATCGTTGTTTCTTCTTCTTCATCGTCGTCATCCCTAACTCGTCGACCACCAGCCCCGTCGACCACTCACGCCGCTGACAGCCGACCAACCATGAACGACCGACCATGAACGACCAGCCATGAACGACCAGCCATGAACGACCAGCCATAAACGACCATACACGCACACACACAGCTATACCTCTCATTTTTGCTTTTCCGGCGAGTTTCGAAGCCTCCATGTCGAGGTTCGTCTACGGTTCATCGCGTTTTGAGTATAACGCTGCCTCGCGGTTAGTTTTTCAGATTTGTTCGAGGCCTTATTTGGCATTTTCTCTTCGTTTTGCTTTAGCAAATTTTTAGTTGTTCTCTGCTCATATGTAGGTGGTTATTCACTTGTTTTTGATATGAGCATATGAATGAGATTCCGGTTTGTTTGTGATTATTTATTAGTGGTATGTTAAGCTTTTACTTTCCTTTGTTGTTCATCAGGTTTTGAATATAAGTTTAGTTTGTTTTTGATTCAGTGAATTTATAGCGCTCATTCATCTTTTGTCTAAGTTTTAATTTAGAATTATGATTTGCTCAGAATCATTGAATCCTTCATCTTGGTGGTAGTGCTGTTGGATTTAATTTGAAGTTCAATTGATGATTGATTTTAGTGATTTGAATCTACTTGTTTGTTCTGTTAAGTTTGTTTCTGGTGTGAATCTGACCATGTTGTCTTGTCCTAATGTTGTTGATTGGAAATGAGTTTCATGTGTTTAATTAGTCAATTGTTAGGCTTGAATTGGTTATAGTTGATTGGTTGTAGTACAAATTGAAAGGGATGGGGGCAGAACAGTAATTTCAGTAATTTTAGAGGTAATATGGGAATTGACAACTTGCTGAATTATTTATGTTGAGTGTTTTGTCCACTAAGCACTAATAATATTAAAATAAGGCATTGCTTAATACATAGTGGGGAACAAGACATAGTGGTATGGGGAGGTGTTAAAAGAAGTAATTAAATATGTTACCCATGCTAGGAATTAATTAATAGAGTGGGACAAATGTTAGTGGGGGACAAATGAATTAAAAGAAAACAAAACATTTGGTAATGGGGTGTAAGGGAATATCATGGGCAAGAATTTTCTGAATTGTTTAAGTATCCCAAGTAAAGGGTCTGGTTTGTTGTATAAATAGAAGGGGCTTTTGGAAACCATAAGGGTTCAAGATTGAGAGCTAAAAAAAAACTCGTGGGTTTTTTTGAAGGCTAAAAAAAATCAGTTTCTTAGTGAGGTCTTCTTTTGGAACATCTTAGAAAGATATAGAATTGACAATAAAGGAGAACGAAAATAGAGAGAGTTTGGACTGGTTTCTGAACTCTGAAAATCATTTTCTCAGAAAGTTTAAGGAGTCAATTAGTTCAACCAATACTGTTTAATTGAAAACTAAAAGAGAGCTCCAGCTTTAACTATCAAGTTGTATTTTCGAGTTCATCTTTTGGTTGCTGGTAATTCTGATTGGTATTTGGTTGAATCTAAGCTGTTTTGGGGTCAGCTATTGGGTGCTGTTATTCTGTTGTTTGCTGGGTTTCATTTTGGTCAATTTGGTACTGTCTTGGCCTGTGTTAATTACTTAATTTGCTGTTGCTGGTTGTCTGCTGTTGTATTGCTGTTGCAACTTTTGTTGTATTGCTGCTGCTGATCTTCCTTTCTCCCATTGTAAACATTTCCAGGTACACTTCCTGTTTCATTGAAATGTAGAATCCCTGTTGAGAAAGTGAAATGAAAATATGCAGCGATGAGTTGATTCCGGATTTCTGTTTCAGCATTTAAATTCTTAGTTATCGAAATTTTCTTTTATTTTGTTTTTTATCAAATGACTGTAAACTGCTGTATCTCAGATTCAATAAGTCTACTTTACATGTGGAATACTAGTTGTAGCTGTTGTTAGGTTAGTAGAGTAAATCACGTTAATTGTAGTTAATCTCCTGTTATATGTTCTCTTAATATGTATGTTTAAAGGCAGTCCATAAAATGAGATAGAACATTTAGTCAATTACCGTTAGTATTCAGCCTGGGTAATTAAACTGATTTTGCAGCTTGGTTATTAATCCTTTTAGGTGAGTATAACTTTATAAGTGTTAGCTTTAGTTCACGTTGCAATAACCTCACACGGATAGGTATTTTAATCTTAGTTAATATGTGAAAGTGAAATAGTCCTTTAAAGTTAATGTGGTAATTTTGGCATTTATTCGAGAATAAAGGTTCAAGTTGATAAATTCGTTCATTGTAAATTGTTGAACACACTTGTACAAATGTAGAGTAACTTCAATAAGCATTTAGCATAGTTAAAATTGCGGATCCGTTTGGTTTAATGAATTAGCCTATTTACAAGGTTTTTGGGCCTTAGCACTCCATTGAATGGCCCAGGTCTAGTCAGATTCATGTGTTCATATGGACCTGGGCCAAGGCCTATGACAATCTATCCTTTTGTACAAGTTCGAGTGCAATTTTCCATTTGCGTTTGTTTAATCTAATAACTAACAAGTTAGAGCCTTTTCAAGCATGTTAATTAATTAGGACTTTTATTTACTTCTAGAGACAAGAATAAATAGCAAATCGTAGTTGCTTTTAGGTTGGCCTTTTTAAATAATAAATGAGACGAGCCTCGCTAGGAAAAATATGTAAATTACAGGGACCTCAATAAATGGATAATAATTGTATAGACTTCGGGATCAGCCGCTTAGTGAATTTCACGACCTTTTCCCAAAAAGTAACAACGCGTTAGTCTCTTTAGGCGCATACTTTAAATAACCTTACCTTCTTAAACTCGGGTGCACATTTATGTGACCCAAATCCAAATCTCAACGAAGTCGAAATGTGTCAACAATCATGGGTACATTGATTGTGACGTGGTTTGAGATGCATTCCCATAACGTTGTAATTCTTTTTAAAATAATGAATTAGACTAGCCTCGACAAACAAAAATACATAAACTGCGGGGCCCTCTATACACGTTTTACTTAGACTTCGGGACGGGCTGTTTTGCGAATTTCACGGCCTTCCCCAAAATAATAAGGCGTTAGTCTCTTTAGGCGCGTCTTTAATAATTTTACCTTCCTAAATTCGGGTGTGCATTTCATGCGACCCAAATCCAAATCCCAAAATGTCGAATAAAATGTGTCGAGGATCAGGGTGTATTTCATGTGACGTGATCCAAAAACATATTTTAAATGATGTTCAATTCCTTAAAAATAATTAAAAGCGGCTAAAGGTTAAAATTTGCACATAAGTTAAAGCATGTTATAAATCAGATAAATAAGCCGAATATGACAGTTGAGCGACCGTGCTAGAACCACGGAACTCGGGAATGCCTAACACCTTCTCCCGGGTCAACAGAATTCTTTATCCGAATTTCTGGTTTGCAGACTGTTAAATAGAGTCAAACCTTTCCTCCATTCTGGATTCAACCGGTAACTTGGGACACCATAAATCTCCCAAGTGGAGACTCTGAATCTCTTAATAAACGAATCCCGTTTCGATTATCCTTTAATTGGAAAAACTCCCTTTACCACGCCCTTCAGGGGGTGTAGGCGTAAAAGGAGGTGTGACAGCTCTGGCGACTCTGCTGGGGATTGGTGACCCAGAACCACCAGTTCAGGGTTAGAAATTCGAGCTTGTGATAAATTATTGTTTTTTGGCTTTATTATCTGATATTTTCATATGATCTGTGCTTAATGTACAAAATGATGCTTATTACCGCTTTGATATTATTTGACTATACATATAAACTGTTTCGAACCCTTCTCTTCTTACCTCCGGGGATGTGCTCACTGGATGAGACTCCCTATTCTGTTAGTGTCATACCTTGAAATAAGAAAATTGCTTGGACAAGTTACAAAGCCGGACGATCTCGCGGGTCCCCAGTACGTAGCCCCCTCTCCGACTCGAGTTGTCCACTCGGGTACACTGTCTAGAACACATACCCAGGTTTTAACCTAGAATAACTTGACTTCATGCCGGATCCCTAGTAGGAACGCTTATTTGCATCATGTTGCATTTGACTTAGGGGACTCAACATAGGGGTTGGGTCCATCTAGGACAGGTAACCTGAAATGAAAAGACCATCCTGCTGCATCTTGTTTGTTTTGCGCATTTATTTGCTTCAGACTTGCATGTTGACCGGCTTGTGAAATCGAAAATTTTGAAAAAATGTGAAAAGAAAAATAACCATGTAGAGAGATAACTACTCATTTTTTTAAAAAAAAAAACCAATGTCCAAGTGGTGTCAAAACTCTACCGAAATTTTGATTTTTTGAAAAAAAAAAACAGAAAAGGAGTTTTAGTTTAAAAAAAAAACAAAGAGTCTTGTTTTAATTTATCTTTCCTGGCAGAAACGCTAGTTTAATTCTCACCGGATGTGAGATACGTAGGCAACCCCCATCGGGTCCAACCTCCCGTTTTGCAAATATAGCCAAAAATATCAAATTTTAATTTTTGTTATAAATAAATCGGGTGATGCCGTTCTTATCAAATATAGCCAAATGTTCCCGAGAGGGACGCCGGAAGGCTGACTTTGCATAAACGGCCACTTTTGGTCATTTTAGTTTGGCCGGTTGACCCACACTGCCTTAAAATCTTCGTCTCCGAGGCGCTAAAAGGTCGTGTTTGCAATATTGGATTTTCTAATTTTCAAAAACAAGAAAAAGAGTCGTAAATAAGTCGGGTGATGCCGTTTTATCACAAATAGCCGAATGTTCCCGAAAGGGACGGAGGAAGGCTGACTTTGCATAAACAGCCACCCTTGGTCATTTTTAAGGTTCTTTGACCAGTTAGCCCACACAGCCTTAAAATCTTCGTCCCCGAGGTGCTGAAGGGCCGTGTTTGCAAAACCAGGTCTTTTGTTTTAATTTGAAAAACAAGAAAAAAAATGAGTCAGTGGGCAAGTGAATGCCTTTGTGGTTTGTGGTCAAAATAAGCCGAGCCAGCTTCGGCAGTGTATTAAACCGTTCTTGCCGAGGTAGCCTTAGAGTATCTTTCAGTTGTCAAAAGGCTATTTTCGTAAAAGAACGGACACGTTTGTAAAAGTGTCATAAAATAGATCCTTCCCGGCCTCAAAATTCACGTGAAATTAGGAAGGGGCCACGCTTGCAAAAACATCCATTTGGTTAGAATTGGCAGATAGGGAAGGAATTTGTCAGTTTGTTTTTAAGTTTGTATTTCTTAGAGTAGGTGGGTCTATATTTCGTCAAAGCATAAGCCTGTTAGTTTGATCGGCCTTTAAAATTTTGTTTTAAATCAAAGTTTGTTTTATTATGAAAAATTGAAAAAAAAAATGTTTTATTGTTGTTTGCCTTTTATCTGCCCGAACTACGCAAGGTCTGATTCATGCGGGGTCATGATACGTAAGTAATCTCCATAAGATTCGACCACAACCAAAAAAATAAAAAAAATGAAAAAAAATGGAAAAGAAAAAAATGAAATGAAAAGAAAAGAAAAGAAAAGAAAAAAGATGTTGTTAATAATAATGACTGACTGAGTCCATTCTAATATGTTTTGTTTTGAATTGTTGAGAAAATTGAGGTGGTTGGTTTGTGGTGAGCCGGAAGCACAAGATCCAGGAAAACCGGATTGTGATCCAAGACAGTGACACCCAGCATATCACGCAGAATCCTTTACCTCCACATGATGATGCACACTTTGTGGGGATGATGCCTGGTGACATGGGATATGAGAATTCACTCGGGA
>MU765445.1:0-57933 GCA_026770625.1 Nicotiana glauca | reverse complement strand
CGAAAACTCTTCGTGTTTTCGGACAAAGAGGGGCAGCTGTAAGCACGTGATTTTTTCCCTATATGAGAATTACTCCCAAAAATTTCAAAAATAAAATAATTTTTGTTTGTTTGCAATTGTTGTGAATTTGTGTTATTTTTCTCGTATTGTTTGCATTTGTCTGTGCATGTTTATTTGTTAAATTAATAAAAAAATACAAATATATGTCGCATTTTGCATTTAGGATTTAATTCTACAATTAGAAGTCATTAAGTTTGTTTTGCAAGAACGTAAAATCATAAAAAATAATATACTTTGTATTTTTAGCATTTAATGTCCCATTGTGTGATCTTGTTTTTAATTGGTATTAATTAGTGGGATAATTATTAGTNCAGAAAAGACTCTGATCCCCATCAGAAAAGAAATATGAGAGAGTCTTAGCGGTGACACCCCAATCCCCAGCTGAAAGGTAATACGAACGAGAGAGTCTTGTTGGTGAAAACCTTCACAGGCACCATGAGGCGATTGTAAGCTGAGAGAAACCGAAATGAGAGAGGCTTGATAGTGAAAACCCTTCTGGCACTACAAGTCGAATAAGGATTGTAATCAGATGGGAAACCGCCAGACGAAGATTGTAAAAGGCAAATTAATGACGGAGGATAGACTATATGTGCATGTCATGGCCATTAGAGTTAGTACCTGNAATTAGGTCTTTTAATTTAATTTAGGATCTTTAAGTTTTAATTTTGGAGCAAATAAAAGAAAAGAGAACAAAAAATAGAAGGAGATTCGGATTGGGGCATCTTTAAAATTAAACAAACTAGGCCCAAAACACCCCTTACCCAACCTGAAAACCCACTGGCCCGGCTGCCCCATAGCCCAAACCATACACCCCTCTCTCATTTTTTCATTTTTCATTCCTAACACTAGTCAGACAAACCCTAAAGACACCAACCCTCATCCTTTCCAGCAGCCATAACCAGCAACCAGCCCCTCAACGACCAAACAGCGCAGCTCGTNTTCTTTTTAGAGAGTCATCCTCTTCCTTTGTCTTTTATTCTGTTCCTTTTATCTTTCTACTTTCATCAAAAATTCCTCAATAGAGTCTGTTTGTGAGAAATGACTTCAGAATTTGCCATCAGCTTTCCAATTATGCAAGAAGGGACCTGATTAGAATATCCCAGTGGAGGAACAAGAGCAAGGCCAGTGTTCAGAAGGATATTCCCCAGCAAGAGGAGATTGACAGAGGGATGGACCAGTGTCAAGAAGGATATCCCCGCAGAAATCAAAGGTTACAGACTTCAAGGCCAAGGCCAGTGGACAAATCAGGAAAGAACTACGCGGAGAGCGATTAAATTCCAGTTCCCGAGCTATGCCACAAAAGAAGAGGGACATCCCCAGCAGAAAAGGTATTCCCAGTGACAAGGATGAACGAAGGAAGTGGTTCATCAGTAAAACATGCAAGATCCTCAAGCAAAGTCACTGTCATAGGAACGCGAGGGGTCAGGATACAAGTGGAAAACAACGGTGAAAGGCTTGTGAATAAAGAGTCGTCAAGGAGGTAGGAAATTATCGACCAAAGTTTCAAGATGGCCAGATGATGCAAAGCAGGACAAGTCATGGTAAGACTAGCACATAACCTCACCCCCAGCAAGTTTTGATAGCGTAATGGAACGCGGAGCAGGGAAGGAGAGAAGGAGAACCATCCCCACAGGAGCATCACAACCAACCACCGCGTTTTAAACTAACAAAATTTTCTTTGAGTTGAAGCAGGAAAAGGAAATGGCATTGATGGCGGAAAATCATGCCACGAGGAAGATTATCAAACTGGGGCAGAAAATTTTCCTTTCATTTTGGAAAATTTTCTGGAAGTCAGGTATCCACTTGGGGAAGAAGAAATATAACACCAATTTTAAGGGAAGTGGTCTTTGAACCAGTATTATCCCCAGCGGCGTTGAAAGAAAGAAAATAACAAATTTTAATGAAAGGAGTTGTACCCCCAGCGGACAGAACAAAAGGGACAAAACTGGTGTTCAGAAAGAGCAAAAGCCAGTGTTATCCCTAGCAACTTCCAGAAGAATGAAGCACCGATTTTGAAGGAATAAAATTCCCCCAGCAGCATTATCCTCAACAGCGTTATCCCCCGATGATAACATTTTTATCCCCAACAATGTTGAGAGAAATTAAAATTTTTTGAAGGAAGTAGTTTTGGAAAAAAAAAAGAAAAGAAGGGGAAGAAAGGATATTCCCCCAGCACTATTATCCCCCAACAGGTAAGTAATTAATTCCCCAAGAATGTTAGCCCCAACAGATAAGAGGGAAGACAACACGAGTTTTTGAGGGAAGCAGTTTTGAAAGAAGGTATTTCAAGTAGGAGGAAATGGTTTATGAGGCAAAGAAGGACAACAGTAATAGAATGCAGATAAGGTAAGTTGTTGAAGTCGGGAGCCCGTCCGTAGAATNCCCCGTCTCCAGCTCGACGAAACAGCCTCATGTCCAGCCACAAAC
Organism: Nicotiana glauca; assembly: GCA_026770625.1. Classification (NCBI taxonomy): domain Eukaryota; kingdom Viridiplantae; phylum Streptophyta; class Magnoliopsida; order Solanales; family Solanaceae; genus Nicotiana; species Nicotiana glauca. The sequence goes on along the minus strand of MU765445.1, from coordinate 55,446 downwards.
GACCCCTCCACCATCGTTGTTTCTTCTTCTTCTTCGTCGTCATCCCCAACTCATCGACCACCAGCCCCGTTGACCACTCACGCAGTTGACAGCCGACCAACCATGAATGACCAGCCATAAACGACCAGCCATAAACGACCATACACGCACACACACAGCCATACCTCTCATTTTTGCTTTTCCGGTGAATTTCAAAGTTTCCATGTCGAGGTTCGTCTACGGTTCGTCGCGTTTTGAGTATAACGCTGCCTCGCAGTTAGTTTTTCAGATTTGTTCGAGGCCTTATTTGGCATTTTCTCTTCGTTTTGCTTTAGCAGATTTTTAGTTGTTCTCTGCTCGTATGTAGGTGGTTATTCACTTATTTTTGATATGAGCATATGAATGAGATTCCGATTTGTTTGTGATTATTTAGTAGTGGTCTGTTGAGCTTTTACTTTCCTTTGTTGTTCATCTGGTTTTGCATATAAGTTTAGTTTGTCTTTGATTCAGTGAGTTTACAACGCTCATTCATCTTTTGTCTAAGTTTTAATTTAGAATTGTGATTTGCTCAGAATCATTGAATCCTTCATCTTAGTGGTAGTGCTGTTGGATTTAATTTGAAGTTCAATTGATGATTGATTTTAGTGATTTGAATCTACTTGTTTGTTCTGTTAAGTTTGTTTCTGGTCTGAATCTGACCATGTTTTCTTATCCTAATGTTGTTGATTGGAAATTAGTTTCATGTGTTTAATTAGTCAATTGTTAGGCTTGAATTGGTTATAGTTGATTGGTTGTAGTACAGATTGAAAGGGATAGGGGCAAAATAGTAATTTCAGTAATTTTTGGGGTAATATGGGAATTGACAACATGCTGAATTATTTTTGTTGAGTGTTCTGTCCACAAAGCACTAATAATATTAAAATAAGTCATTGTTTAATACATAGTGGGGAACAAGACATAGTGGTACGGGGAGGTGTTAAAAGAAGTAATTAAATATGTTACCCATGCTAGGAATTAATTAATAGAGTGAGACAAATGGTAGTAGGGGACAAATGAATTAAAAGAAAACAAAACATTTGGTAATGGGCTGTAACGGAATATCATGGGCAAGAATTTTTTGAATTGTTTAAGTATCCCAAGTAAAGGGTCTGGTTTGTTGTATAAATAGAAGGGGCTTTTGGAAACCATAAGGGTTCAATATTGAGAGCTAAAAAAAACTCGTGGGTTTTTTTGAAGGCTAAAAAAAATCAGTTTCTTAGTGAGATCTTCTTTTGGAACATCTTAGAAAGATATAGGACTGACAATGAAGGAGAACGAAAATAGAGAGAGTTTGGACTGGTTTCTGAACTCTGAAAATCATTTTCTCAGAAAGTTTAAGGGATTAATCAGTTCAACCAATACTGTTTAACTGAAAACTAAAAGAGAGCTCCAGCTTTAACTGTCAAGTTATATTTTCGAGTTCTTCTTTTGGTTGCTGGTAATTCTGATTGGTATTTGGTTGAATCTAAGCTGTTTTGGGGTCAGCTATTGGGTGCTGTTATTCTGTTGTTTGCTGGGTTTCATTTTGGTCAATTTGGTAGTGTCTTGGGCCGTGTTAATTGCTTCATTTTCTACTGCTGGTTGTCTGCTGTTGTATTGCTATTGCAACTTTTGTTGTATTGCTGCTACTGATCTTTCTTTCTCCCATTGTAAACATTTCCAGGTACACTTCTCGTTTCATTGAAATGTAGAATCCCAGTTGAGAAAGTGAAATGAAAATATGCAGCGATGAGTTGATTCCGAATTTCTATTTCAGCATTTAAATTCTTAGTTGTCAGAATTTTCTTTTATTTTATTTTTATCAAATGACTGTAAACTGCTGTATCTTGGATTCAATAAGTCTACTTTACACGTGGAATAATAGTTATAGCTGTTGTTAGGTTAGTAGAGTAAATCACGTTAATTGTAGTTAATCTCCTGTTATATGTTCTCTTAATATATATGTTTAAAGGCAGTCCATAAAATGAGATAGAACATTTAGTCAATTACCGTTAGTATTCAGCCTGGGTAATTAAACTGATTTCGCAGCTTGGTTATTAATCCTTTTAGGTGAGTATAACTTTATAAGTGTTAGCTTTAGTTCACGCTGCAATAACCTCACACGGATAGGTATTTTAAACTTAGTTAATATGTGAAAGTGAAATGGTCCTTTAAAGTTAATGTGGTAATTTTGGCATTTATTCGAGAATAAAGATTCAAGTTGATAAATTCGTTCATTATAAATTGTTGAACACACTTGTACAAATGTATAGTAACTTCAATAAGCATTTAGCATAGTTAAAATTGCGGATCCATTTGGTTTAATGAATTAGCCTATTTACAAGGTTTTTGGGCCTTAGCACTCAATTGAATGGCCCAGGTCCAGTCAGATTCATGTGTTCATATGGACCTGGGCCAAGGCCTATGACAAACTATCCTTTTGTACAAGTTTGAGTGTAATTTTCCATTTACGTTTGTTTAATCTAATAACTAACAAGCTAGGTCCTTTTCAAGTATGTTAATTAACTAGGACTTTTCTTTACTTCTAGAGACAAGAATAAATAGCAAGTCGTAGTTGCTTTTAGGTTGGCCTTTTTAAATAATAAATGAGATGAGCCTAGCTAGGCAAAATATGTAAATTACGGGGCCCTCAATAAATGGATAATAATTGTATAGACTTCGGGATCGGCCGCTTAGTGAATTTCACGGCCTTTTCCCAAAAAATAACAACGCGTTAGTCTCTTTAGGCACGCGCTTTAAATAACCTTACCTTCTTAAACTCGGGCGCACATTTATGTGACCCAAATCCAAATCTTAACAAAGTTGAAATGTGTCGACAATCACGGGTACATTGATTGTGACGTGGTTCGAGATGCATTCCCATGACGTTGTAATTCTTTTAAAAATAATGAATGAGACGAGCCTCGACAAACAAAAATACATAAACTGCGGGGCCCTCTATACACATTTTACTTAGACTTTGGGACGGGCTGTTTAGCGAATTTCACGGCCTTCCCCAAAATAATAAGGCGTTAGTATCTTTAGGCGCGTCTTTAATAATTTTATCTTCCTAAATTCGGGTGTGCATTTCATGCGACCCAAATCCAAATCCCAAAACTTTGAATAAAATGTGTTGAGGATCCGGGTGCATTTCATGTGACGTGATCCAAAAACATATTTTAAACGATGTTCAATTCCTTAAAAATAATTAAAAGCGGCTAAAGGTTAAAATTTGCATGAAATGTGTTCTATTTATTTTCTGTTCTATTTATTTTGTGTTCCAGATAGATTTGTAGTAGTATTGTACATTCCAGTATATATTCATGTACTTGTAGCACCGGGATTTGGGGGTTTGTAGATTGTTTGTCGTGTGGTATTGCTATTATAACATCCAACTTTATATTTTGATTATGTTTTGAATCTTGATGAAGATGATAGTATTTTACCATGATTTTGGAACGAATTAAGCCCATTCATCTCGCTAATTATTTTAAAAAGTGTTATGAACTACTTGACGTAGTGTTGAGTTATTGTTGGCTTTTCTGACGATAACGTTGGGCACCATCACGGCCTATGGTGGGAATTGGGTCATGAAGACTTAGTATTATAGCACTAGATTCACATAAGTCTTATGAGTCATGAACATGCGTAGCAGAGTCTTGCGGATGGGTACAAAGTCAGTTGTACTTATCTTCGAGAGGCTATAGGGCGTTAGAAAACTGCTCTTTCTTTATTTCCTTATTGCGCGACTTTATTTTGGATGGAAATCTATATTTTTGGTTCCTTCCTACTCATTCGCATGCGATGTCGAGCACTCGGTATCAGTTGGGAACTGTCGGGTCGTGATGATGCTATATATGTGGTGCGGGATATTTTCCTGTCCATTATGAGGGAGGACTACTATTGTCACCTTGTAGAGGGGTGTTCAATCATTTCAGCCTAGTGTTGCTGTTTCCCATCGGTTAGGGATATACACGGTGTATTTGGATGTTTCACATGTTAATCTTCGCGTAATGCTGGTGCAGAATGGTAGGGGGTTTACTTATATATCGTGCCAGTTGAAGCTTCATAACAAGGATTATTTGGTTTATGATTTGGAGTTTGGAATTTTTTCTAGCAAAGGGGAGGCATTTGGGCTATGGATGTTCGAGCTTGGGCCGATAGATGTGCGAGATTGGGTATTTCCGAGCTTAGTAGAGTTTTCACATGTGTATTGCACAATCATCCTTGTTTGAGTGCATTAAGGCTTATCAGTATGATGGTCTCCATTTGATTGTCCTTAGGGACACGATGTTCTAAGGCGGTGCTAAGGAGGTGATCCTTAGTGATGACGCTGTGATAAGACTTCAGGGTTGAATTATGTTTTCACTGTTGATGGTTCGAGGGAGATGACCTTTGAGAAGACTCAGAGTTTATGGTATTCTATTATCCAGTGTGCTAAAAAGATGCATGATGATTTTAGGTAGCATTTTTGGTGGTGGAGGATGAAAAAAGACATTGTTGAGCATGTCTCGTAGTAGTTGAATTGCTAGTAGGTCAAGTATAAGCAACAGAGACCATGTGGTTTTTCTTTGGAAGATGGCCATACTGGAGTAGAAGTGGGAGCGTATCGTTGTGGATTTTGTAATAGGGTAGCCAAAGGCTTTGAGGAAGTTTGGTGCAATTATGGTCATTGTGTACAATTCACTAAGTCTGTGCATTTCATTCTAGTGATGACTTTTTACATTTTGGAGAGCTAGAATTTGATGAGGAGGGTTTTCTTAAGCTATAGAAGGGATATGGATGCTTGATTACCAACTTGGTGTGTAATATATTCTTGATATTTGGATGTGTTGACATATCTTTCAGTTGTTCATTGTTGGAAAAGTCTAGCAGCTTGTGGTTGAGTGTAGACTCGGGAGGATTCACTGATTACATTGTGGTTGTATCCATGGAAAGGTCATTGAAAGATGTCGATACGAGGCTACACAGTTAGGTGGCTACCTCCTATTAGGAGGTTAGAGGTTGTATGATTTACTATAAGGTTTCTATGAAGAGTTTTACCTTCTATCCAATGTGATGTATGTGCTATGATGTGAGTCTGGCTCGCTTGAGGAATATGGCATAATTGTCACGAGATTGAGTGTGCATTTGGGCTGGTTATTTTGGACATGTTATGGCAAGTGAAACATGAGCTTATGAGAAAAATTTGGTTGAGTAATAGTGTGTATCATGATAGCTAGGAAGAGTATTCATTGTGGGCCTTTGGGTTATGTGATTATGGCATAAAGCCAAGTGGGGGAGCCAGTATCGACAATTGGGTCACATGGTCATGTGCTGACGTAGATTCTATACTAAGGGATACTGGTGGATTAGTTATGACTTCTTGGATGATTCGAGCGAGGGATTCTAAATGCACTTTATATTTTGCCTTCTTGAGTTATGAAGGTCATGGGATGGCTCAGATTTGATATTCCTTTTTGGCTGTAGTGTTCTAAGGAAAGGATGCACTCAATTGCTTCTTCTGGACTATTCATGTGATAATGTAGTACTAGCCATTCATTCCTTTTGGGTATGCATTCAGGACTAGATCAGAGTGGGTGACTCTCAAGGATGGTTCTAGTGGATTCAAGATCCAAGATGTGGTAATTAGGGGTTTCCAAATTTGTGTGTGACATAGAATTTAGCTTTGTGTTGGATGTGAAAGAGATTTTGAGTATTTCTATATCATTATCGGTTCCACGATATAGTGTTTGAGAGAAATAACTTCGGATTCAAAAAATTCCCGTTTAGAGAGGGCATATCGGGTTGAGGTATTATTGAGTGCATGCGAGGGAATAATGTGGCTTATGGGTGTTAGGACAATGTGGTTTCCTGTTGGGATCACTTGGAATGAGTTTGTCATATGGTATCGCTGTCATAACATCCAACTTCATATTTTGATTATGCTTTGAATCTTGATGAAGATGATAGTATTTTACCATGATTTTGGAACGAATTAAGCCCATTCATCTCGCTAATTATTTTTAAAAGTGTTATGAACTACTAACGTAGTGTTGAGTTATTGTTGGCTTTTCTAACGATAATGTTGGGCACCATCACAGCCTATGGTAGGAATTGGGTCGTAACAACTTAGTATTATAGCACTAGATTCACATAGGTCTTATGAGTCATGAACATGCGTAGCAGAGTCTTGCGGATGGGTACAAAGTCGGTTGTACTTATCTTCGAGAGGCTATAGGGCGTTAGAAAACTGCTCTTTCTTCATTTCCTTATTGCGCGACTTTATTTTGGATGGAAATCTATATTTTTGGTTCCGTCATACTCATTCGCATGCGATGTCGAGCACTCGGTATCAGTTGGGAACCGTCGAGTCATGGTGATGCTACATATGTGGTGCGGGATATTTTCCTGTGCATTATGAGGGAGGATTACTATTGTCACCTTGCAGAGGGGTGTTCAATCATTTCAGCCTAGTGTTACTATTTCCCATGGGTTTGGGATATACACGGTGTATTTGGATGTTTCACATGTTAATATTCGCGTAATGCTAGTGCAGAATGGTAGGGTGTTTACTTATATATCGTGCCAGTTGAAGCTTCATAAGAAGGATTATTTGGTTTATGATTTGGAGTTTGGAATTTTTTCCAGCAAAGGAGAGGCATTTGGGCTATGGATGTTCGAGCTTCGGCCGATAGATGTGTGAGATTGGGTATTTCTGAACTTAGTAGAGTTTTCACATATGTATTGCACAATTATCCTCATTTGAGTGCATTAAGGCTCATCAGTATGATGGTCTCCATTTGATTGTCCTTAGGGACACGATGTTCTAAGGCAGTGCTGAGGAGGTGATCCTTAGTGATGACACTGTGTTAAGACTTCAGGGTTGAATCGTGTTTCTACTGTTGATGGTTCGAGGGAGATGACCTTTAAGAAGGCTCAGAGTTTATGGTATTCTGTTATCCGGTGTGCTAAAAAGATGCATGATAATTTTAGGTAGCATTTTTGGTGGTGGAGGATGAAAAACGACATTGTTGAGCATGTATCGTAGTAGTTGAATTGTTAGTAGGTCAAGTATGAGCAACAGAGACCATGTGGTTTTTCTTTGGAAGATGGCCATACCGGAGTAGAAGTGGGAGCGTATCGTTGTGGATTTTGTAATAGGGTAGCCAAAGGCTTTGAGGAAGTTTGGTGCAATTATGGTCACTGTGTACAACTCACTAAGTCAGTGCATTTCATTCTAGTGACGACTTCTTACATTTTGGAGAGCTAGAATTTGACGAGGAGGGTTTTCTTAAGCTATAGAGGGGATATAGATGCTTGATTACCAACTTGGTGTGGAATATATTCTTGATATTTGGATGTGTTGATATATCTTTCAGTTGTTCATTGGTGGAAAAGTCTAGCAGCTTGTGGTTGAGTGTAGACTTTGGAGGATTCACTGATTACATAGTGGTTGTTCCCATGGAAAGGTCATTGAAAGATGTTGATACTAGGCTACACAGTTAGGCGGCTACCTCCTATTAGCAGGTTAGAGGTTGTATGATTTCCTATAATGTTTCTATGAAGAGTTTTACCTTCTATCCACTGTGATGTGTGTGCTATAATGTGAGTCTGGCTCGCTTGAGGAATATGGCATAATTGTCACGAAATTGAGTGTGCATTTGGACTGAGTATTTTGGATGTGTTATGGCAAGTGAAACATGAGCTTATGAGAAAAATTTGGCTCAGTTATAGTGTGAGATCATGATAGCTAGGAAGAGTAGTCATTGTAGGCCTTTGGGTTATGTGATTATGGCATAAAGCGAAGTGGGGGAGCCAGTATCGACAATTGGGTCACATGATCATGTGCTGATGTAGATTCAAGACTAAGGGACGCTCGTGGATTAGTTATGACTTCGTGGATGATTCGAGCGAGGGATTCTAGATGCTCTTTATATTTCGCCTTCTTGAGTTATGGAGGCCGTGGGATGGCTCAAATTTGATATTCCTTTTTGGTTGTAGTGTTCTAAGGAAAGGATAGACTCGATTGCTTCTTCTGGACTATTCATGTGATAATGAAGTACTAGCCATTCATTCTTTTTGGCTATGCATTTAGGACTAGATCACAGTGGGTGACTCTCGAGGATGGTTCTAGTGAATTCAAGATCCAAGATGTGGTAATTAGGGGTTTCCAAATTTGTGTGTGACATAGAATTTAGGTTTGTGTTAGATGTGAAAGAGCCTTTGAGTATTTCTATATCATTATCGGTTCCATGATATAGTGTTTGAGAGATGGAAGAAATAACTTTGGATTCAAAAAAGTCCCTTTTAGAGGGGCATATCAGGTTGAGGTATTATTGAGTGCATGCGAGGGAATAATATGGCTTATGGGTCTTAGGACAATGTGGTTTCCTGTTGGGATCACTTGGAATGAGTTTTGATTGAGGGCCATAGTGTATTAGGAAAGAGAAGTGTTATCTTGAAGGCTATTTAAGAGAAATATGAGGAAGTTGGGTTTCTAATAGTGGCTCGTATCAGTATGGTAATAGATATGATCGGCTCCTTTGGTATGGTAGGGCTTTGCAGGTGCTTTTGTGGAAAGACTTTCGGGTTTGGCAGTTTGCGTGGCTAGTTGATTTAAAGAGAACAAGTTATGATATTGGTTATAAGCTAATGGGTTTCGAAGAGTTTGTGATGGTTTTGACCATGACTTGTGGTTGATGTCTTCCACATGCATGGGAAGTTTGTTATGTGCTGTGATTTTCTCCTGAATGGAGTCGAGTGAAAGGTTTTGGTCGATAGAGTGTGCATTCTATTTGTGATTCAAAGTTGCTAATGGAATTCTCGTATTTTCATATAATAACATGATATATGTGGTGAGCCGTGGAGAATTGGGATTGAATGGACGAGGTTGCAGTTTAGTTTTGAAAGGAATGTCATGAGTTCTAGATCACATGAGGGATTTTAGATGTTTAAGAGAAAGCTATCATAATCTCGTATCGCATGAGAAGGGTGTGTATTGCATAAGGCACATTATATTTGTTTTGTATATGCTTGACTAGTACTACAAGAATCAAGTGGTTGATAATCATTAATGCCTAGATTTGCTACTTGACACAGAAGCTTTTATATGAGTGTTTCTTCTGAGTTCATTATTTGTGCTTGACGTATCTGTTATTTAAGTGGGAGAGCTAGAGGTTAGGTATGGAGATTCCTGTATTCTTTAGGTTTAGAGACTACTTGATTATTCACACATATGTGGTGGCACTGTTTAGGACTTGTGGCAATATGCATTGCACCATAGTTGTGCTTGTCTTTTATTTTTCATAGCACATTATGCTTTTTGTTTCCCCAGGGTTATGTTTATGCACTTTGTGTTCTTGTTGTTGATACACATGTATTTGATGAATATGAGGTTTATGGCTCGAGTGATATTTCCATGAGGAGTTTATAGGATCGGGTTACACGCCGCAATAGTCTTATGTTGGATACGATTCCTTGTATTTAGTTTTTGTGTTTTGCTTCTCCTTTATGGGACAGATTCATAGCATTTTGTTTTGTTTTTACATCTGTTTTACATGTTGGATAGTTCTCGTACTTGGGTTCCCTTTCTATTAATGGTCATATTTGAGTTGTTTCTTGTTTAGCGCTGAAATTAAATCCTATGTGATTTTGGATAGTATATGGTGTGGCCTTGTGATCGAGCATCTTGTACTGGGTGAGATGATGTTTTTGTACCTAGAATAAATGCAATCAGATTTGGATAAGGTTTTTTTGGAGTAAGGCTACCATCAGATAGCTCAGAATTTGATAATGGTGCTTGTCGGGCGAAAACTCCATGACATCTGGTTTAGATGGATGGTTATGAGTTTCTACACGTTTCTTTTGTCATTAGTAGAGTTGTGAAGGTTTGGAGAAAGGTTTTATTATGTATGAGTTATATTATTGGTACCACGTTTGGTAAGGAGCAGTTATTGCATGGAAAAGATATAGATTTGGCCATATGAGCTATGGGGCACATTGTGTTGTTACATCTTGAGAGTACATTTATGACTTGATATAGCTTGTAGGGATTGATACAGTGTATACATAAAGAACTAGATTTTATAGGGATTCCGGATTACAGAATTTGGTTCTAAGCCTTGTGGGCTAAGGTTGAAGGAAGAATCTTCAGTCGAGATCGTGTTAACAAATGCATATGGATTGAGCTAGCATGTTTAGGGGATTAAGCTCCTTAATAGCACGTTGTAAGTTCAGTGGAATCAGATTCATATATGCTTCTTCTACATTTATGTTTTTCCTTTATTTAAGTTTCTAGAATTTTGTTCTAAGCCTTGTGGACTAAGGTCGAAGGAAGAATCTTCAGTCGGGATCATGTTAATAAACGTATATGGATTGAGGTGGCACGTTCAGGGGATTAAGCTCCTTAATGGAATGTTGTGAATTCAGTGGACTCAGATTCATATCTGCTTCATCTACATTTATGTTTTTCCTTTATTTAAGTTTCTAGAATTTATTTTTAATATAGAAAGGTTAACAAGCTTAAGAAAATTAACTCATATTCTGTATTCGTGTTTTATATATACTATTCCGGAGACTCAAATGTTTGTAATTTTCTACTCCCTTTTTGGCGACTAAAACTTGTGTAGTTTATACACTCACTAGAGCTAAGGCATTCATGGTTTTCTACGCCGTCGTTTAATATTTTACATTATTTTTGTTTCATTTATTATCTGTTCATTGGAGATTAAAATTCTAGTAATTGTTTATTCCGTTGGAAACTAAAATCTACGTAATTTTCTACTCTAGAGTTATTCAGTTTGAAGATATTAATATTTTACCGCGTATTAAATTCGTTTGTGTCATTATTTATGTATACAGGTAAAATAGGAGTTAATGAGCACCCTGATTTCACGATGGGGCGAATGAAGAGAGGACATAACTGCGTGTAATCGAGATTGAAGCAGGAGCCGCCTGTATCAAAGCTCGAACTAAGCACCGGCCCCCGAAGCCAACAAAATCGTGATCCCGGACCGGATTCAATTAATGAGACCTCAGAAAACATTGCCAAACGACTGCACACGATTAACAAAGGGACTTGATATTCGCACCCAACCGGATATTACGGTGTGAATCTCGACCCGTATCAGCGGTAGATCAATGATTAAAAAGAAAAAAAGATTTTTAAAGGGGAAGCTGACTATTCATTAGGCACGTTTTAATATACATACCAAGGCAATATACATCTGTTTTTTCTGTTTGTAAAAGTTATTCAAAGTTCTTGCTTTTGTTTATATGTTCTTCATAATTATTGGCTCGGAACCGAAGGCAAGTTTCTTGTTAAGATTTTAACCGAGCCCGGACTCATTATCATTATTGGTTTGTCTATTCATTCTGTCTTTTATTTTATTATCTAACATCATTAATTACTTGTATCGAATTAGTCCACGTATCCTTAAAACCGCGTATAAATTCGATTGTTATCTATTTTAAAGGGTAAACAGTTTGGCATCCACCATGGGAGTAAGGATAATAGTGGTAGTTTGATACAAATTTCCATAACGCACTATATTTTATACTTGTTTCTTGAGATTGTAATTTTAGATCTACTTAAGGATGTCAAACTCTCAGTTTGCTCACTTTAACGCTGATATTGCGTCTGGCCAGCATGGCGAAAACCATAATGTAGTACCTAGAAATGAGGTGCCTCCTGCTAATCCCTACGGAGTCCCAATTGCGAATCCAATCGATTCTAACTCGCATGTTTCCATTGATGCCAACCTACCGACCGACCTTGAGAATAGTGTTCATGGAGGAGGCCGACTAACGACTCGAGGTGTGCCCGGAGGTGAGGGCGATGAAATCAATTTAAGGGTAATCTTTGAAATTTTGCAAGCCCAATACGCGGCAATAGCATAGCTACAAAATCAAAGCCGCGTCCCCAACAGAATTGAGCCTGAAAGTTCCCGGAAAAACACGCAAAGGTACGAGAAAGTCATGGAAGGGCCGGGTGAAGTTGAGACTAGGACCAACCCTGAAATAATTAAGATGCTTGAGGAACTGACAAAGCGGGTGGAATCATGGGAGAATAAAATTGAGGCCAACGACAAAAAATTAGAGAACTACAACTCTAGAGATTATCAAATCCTAGGAGCGCCCACGATATTGAAGGGCCTAAAATCCAAGAAATTTGTCCAAAAACCTTTCCCTACGAGCGCGTCTCTGAAGCCAATCTTGAAGAAGTTCCATATGCCCGATATTCTAAAGTACAATGGGACCACAGATCCAATTGAGCATGTGACCTCCTACACGTGTTCCATCAAGGGTGACAAAATCGAGTCGGTTTTGCTGAAAAGTTCGGGGAAATCCTGTAAAAGGAAGCAGTGATATGGTATCATAATTTACCCCCAAATTCTATTGATTCGTTTGCTATGCTTGCAGATGCCTTTGTGAAAGCACATGCCAGGGCTATCAAGGTCGAAACCAGAAAATCGGATCTATTCAAGGTAAAACAAAAAGATAATGAGATACTAAGGGAATTCGTGTCGAGATTCCAAATGGAAATGATAGATCTACCTTCGGTTGCGGATGATTGGCCCGTTCAGGCATTTACTCAAGGACTCAACCCTCGAAACTCCATTGCTTCATAGCAGTTGAAGTAGAATTTGATAGAACACCCGGCGGTAACTTGGGTCGATGCCCATATAAGGTACCGGTCAAAAATCAGGGCCGAAGATGATCGGCTTGGCCCACCTCCGGGTCCGTTTATCCCATCTATGTCAATGATAGATCTAAGAGAGTCACCAATCATGAACCAATACCGAACAGAGATCGGTATCAACCATATAACAGAGATCGGTATCAACCATATAATAATGATCGAAGGGGTAACAGATCTGGGCGTAACCCTGCAAGGAGCGAAAAAGAGAAATGATCGAGGTTATTGTAGCAGGGGACTTATGAGTAAAAATGGTTTCGGCAGGCCACTCAGTGTCATGCCTCAACCTCGGGGAACGTGAGCGGTGCTCAACTGAGATAACTTGGCCGAGAAAGCCTGCTAGATTTCCTTCTACCCAACGCGCCTATAAATAAAGAATAGATACATTGCATTAATTAAACCATGAGATAGTCATGTGTACCACTCCATTTAGGTATCATTAGTTGCATCATTTATAAGTCTCCAAAATAATACATTTCACAGCCATATCTTAACAGTGGAAGCATGTTATTCAATTACAACATTTTTAGTTTACCCTTCCCAACACCACTACACAACCTACACTGGTCAATTCCGTCTGATGTGGAACCATCTGCATCCATTAAAGATGCAGCGCCCCCATCCAAAGGGACGTTAGTACATGTCGAATAGTACTATTATGAAAACTAAACATCTAATCAAGGAATTGGAAATACAACATGAATATGATGGATCATGGTAACAATAGGATGTCTTAGATATCCATTAAAGCCAAAGCAAATTTATTAAGAGCTTTCAATAACATTCATAAATTTTAAGTCGAGATCCTCTATAACTACCTTTACACAATGTGGTCCTGCCGCCTCACCCCAATATATGCGGTGCAGGTGCAATCACAATACAATAAACACTACACAAAGTGGCCCTGTTGCCTCACCCCAATGTATGCGGGTGGAGGTGCAATTATGATACCATAAACTCTACACAAAGTGGCCCTGCTGCCTCACCCCAATGTGTGCAGGTGGAGGTGTTACCACAGTCACAATCTTTACACAATTTGGTGTCATAAATTTCATTTGAAACACAACTAGAAGTTATAACATTTAGATATGCAATCCATACTTTGAATGCATTCTCAAATAGTAATACAACATCACAATAATATTTGGAACAAGTATTGAATATATATCTTTTGTCACAAAGCTTATTCATAATAACCGATATATGATGAACAACTCGGAACTTACAAGGGTAATGTGGGGTTCAAATCTAAGAGAAGAGTTTAGCCAATATACCTCACTTGATCTTCTTAAACTTTAAAATGTTCCAGAAATCTTAGCAACTTTAATCTACTTTAGAAATATAACAAATTGAACAAAAAATTAGGAAGATGATCATGGTTCCAGCTCATTTGAGCATTTTACCAAACACTAGGTGCACATTAAGGTTTCAAGGTCCTTCTATGGTGGATTCCATCATCCCACAACCCATTATCTACAATTTTTAGCTGAACAATCTTCCTACACCCTTTGATAAGACATGTATGAAAGATGAACAACTCCCACACCCTTACTAATTACCCATTTTTAGTTAATTTCGAAATTGAGGGTTACGGTGTAGAATCGTACCTCTAGGATGAAGACCTAGTGCGTTTCACTTGTTAATCTTCCAAGATATGAGAAAGAATTGAGGACCAATTAGTTGAGGAATCCTTCTCAGACTCTAGAGAACTTCCCCCCACTCTCAAAATATAAGTTTAGACCTTCTAAAATGACCTATAATATTGTTTTATAAGAATAGAGTTGTGTTTTTAAAACCAAAAAAATGAAGCTCCAAAATAGATTTGCAGTCGCATATAGTGCTTCTGTGGTGCTTGAAATGGGCTGCGAAATGGCCCTCCGAAATTGGGCACCTCTGCCTGGGTATGCGGCCGTTCTGCGGTCCGCATATCCATTTTGCGGTCAAACAATGGACCGCGAAATTTCCCCGGGACTTCCTCATGTCAATTCTGCAACACGATTTGCGGCCCGCAAAACAATTCTACGACCGCATAAAGAATCGCAAAATGGCCCACAAAATTTTATCAAGTTTCTGCTTCATTCTGTGGTAGATATGCGATCCACAGATCAGTGCGGCTATAGAGTGGACCGCACAAACACCCTTCACTTCCAATAATTTTTTCAACTCCCCAACACACTACTCAACCCAAAAAGTCCGTACCGTGGCTCGCTTGAAGAATCTCTACAATTATTAACAATCAAGTCTAAGCACCACGCAATCCCCAGTTTTAGGTAAGATTTTATGGGGACCTACACTCAGGGCAAGGGAGGCACCAAGGTTGTCGAAATATAATTTCAGCCTCGATGCTGCCATTATCGTATCTGCCATCGGGAGTATCAAACGCACCTAGTGGCCTCGACCCTTACAGCCCGACCCTGCCCAAAGGGACCCTAAACTAATGTGTAAGTATCATGGCACTCCTAGCCATAGAACCAAGGACTACCGACAATTAAGAGAAGAGGTGGCCCGGTTATTCATAATTGCGTCTCCGGGAATTTTAGAGTGATAGAGCAAAAAATCACTCTAGGAACAGGGACTCCAATAAGCAAACCGAATAGAAGGAACCACAACACGTCATCAACATGATCGTTGGAGGGGTTGATGTGCCCCAAATACCCATACAAAAGCGTAGTAAGGTATCTATGACAAGGGAAAAATGAACCCGAGATTACGCCTCTGAAGGAACCATTTCATTCAACGATTAGGACGCTGAAGGCATCGTATAACCACACAACGATGCATTGGTAATATTAGTACTTATAAATAAATTTCAAGTTAAGCGTATGTTGATTGATCCAGGTAGCTCGGCCAACATCATCAGATCGAGGGTCATAGAATAGTTGGGCCTCCAAGACCAGTTAGTGCCATTAATTAGGGTGTTAAACGAGTTCAACATGGCATGCAAAAATACTAAAGGGGAGATAATCCTATCGGTGAACACTGTCGGAACCACCCAGGAAACAAAATTCTGTGTGATTGAATGGTATATAAGATATAATGCTCTATTCGGAAGGTCATGAGTTCACAACATTAGGGCAGTACCTTTGACGCTGCACCAGATATTAAAATTCCATACACCCGGGGGGGGGGGGGGGGGGGGGTCAAGACAGTGTACGGAGAGCAACCGGCCACAAAGGAAATGTTCATGGTTGATGAAGTGCTCCCAGTACCCGCCGTCTCGACCATGAAAGGCGAAGAGTCGTCCAGAAAGACCAAAGTCAAATAGTAATAACCGGCACTGGTCCCGGCTAGACCGGAGGTACAAGAAGTCAATGAAGAAGATCCTGATGATATCGACAGAACGAAATCTACGGTAGAATATCTGGAGTAGGTTACATTGACCGAACACCTACTGGATCGAAAGGTTTACCTAGCCATGGGGTTGACCCCCGAGCTCAAGAAAGAAGTCATTGGTTTCGTTAAAACTAACATGTCTTGTTTTTCCTGGTCCCATCTTGATATGTTAGGGATCCCGCCGGAGATAACCACTTACAAGCTGAGTTTGGATCTGAAGTTCCACCCGATTAAACAGAAGATAAGGCCACAGTCCGAAGTTAAGCAAGCCTTCATCAAAGATGAGGTATCTAAAATCCTTAAAATCGGTTCCATTTTGGAAGTTAAATACCCGGACTGGTTAGCTAAAGTAGTAGTAGTACCTAAAAAGGGAAATAATTTAAGAATGTGCGTAAATTATAAAGTCTTGAACAAAGCACTTCCTAAAGACTCTTTCCCGTTGCCTAACATCGATCACATGATCGATGCGATGACCTGGAACGTGATAATCAATTTTCTTGATGCCTATTTTGGATACAACCAAATCTGGATGGACACGGGCGATCAAGAAATGACCTCCTTTATCACCAAGTTCGGCACATGCTGGTACAATGGCATGCCATTCGAACTAAAGAATGCTGGTGCCACTTATCAATGCCTAGTAAATTTGATGTTCGAAGAAAAAGTAGGGAAATCAATGGAAGTTTATATTGACAACATGTTAGTTAAGTCCCTGCGAGGAGATGACCATTTGAAACATTTGCAGGAAGCCTTTGACATATTGAAGAGATATAATATGAAGCTGAACCCTGAGAAGTGCGCATTCGGGTTCAGATCTTGAAAGTTCCTTAGATTCATGGTGTCCAACCGAGGGATCAAGATTAATCCCAACAAAATCAAAGCCATAGAATACATCACCGTGGTGGATAATTTTAAGGCCATTCAGAGGCTAACCGGGCATATAGCCGCCCTGGGCTGCTTCATATTGAGGTCCTTGGACATGAGGCATCGATTCTTCTCACTATTGAAGAAGAATAATAACTTCTTTTGGACACCGGAGCACCGGCAAGCCTTGGGAAAACTCAAACGATACATTTCGAATCCACCCCTACTCCATGCTCCGAAAGCGGATGAACAACTATACCTTTATTTGGTGATGTCCGAAGTGGCGATAAGTGGAGTCCTAGTCCGGGAAGAGGAATGTATGCAATTTACTATTTGTTAAGTTAGTAGAATTCTAGGCGATGCCGAAACAAGGTATCCTCACCTAGAGAAATTGACGCTCGCTTTGCTAAGCGCCTCAAGAAAGCTGAAACCATAATTTCAATGTCACCCCATATGTGTTTTAACTTCTTACCCATTAAGTAAAATAATTCGTAAACCCGAGCTCTCAGGCAGCCTTGCCGAATGGGCTATAGAAATTAGCGGGTAAGATATTGAATATAGACCCTGAGCCGCAATCAAATCACAAATTTTGGCAGACTTCGTGGCCGACTTTACGCCGACCTTTAAACCCGAAGTTGAAAAGGAATTGTTATTAACCACGACTTCATTGGGAATTTGGACCCTCTCTAAGGAAGGTGCCTCAAATGCAAAGGGGTCCGGACTCGGCATCGTGTTGAAGACACCTACGGTGACGTAGTTAGGCAATCTATTTGAAATGTGAAATTGATTAACAATGAGGCCATGTATGAGGCCATGATTGCTGGTCTCGAATTGGCTAAAAGCCTTTGAGCTAAGGTGGTCTAAGCTAAAAGCGATTCCCTATTTTTGGTAAATGTTTACCTTGAAAATGGTAATTGCAATAGAATTTGATTTTATGGTTCTAAAAATACGTGATTTATTTTAGTGCGAGTTGTTAGATGATATATGGTAGGTGTGAGTTAAGAAAAAGGGATAAGAGCTTAGAGACAATATATAACACAAACCGAATGGCCGTGAATCGGAGCCTCGAGCTAGCCTAAGCTGGGCCTCGAGGTCGAGCTGATGAGCTCAATCGGGGATGATTGATGGAGAACTAACAGTTCTAAGAGCCTTGATGGTGTCTTCTTGTGATCAATGATGAGCAATAAATGAAGAACAATTAATAGGACACAATAATGTAAGCAATAAAATCAAAAGAGAGACAATGGAGAATGTTTTAGTTAGAGAGCAGAGGATGTTCTTGTTCTTGTATTGAATATCCTATGCGCAAGAAATGAAAAGGGTCCCCTTTATATAGGAGGGGGAATCCCAAAATAGTACAGGTGCATTTATTGCAAAGATATGCAGCTAGTACAACCATTTATTAAAAAGATATACGGCCGGTATAACCATTTAATGCTACTGTACGTACTTGTACTATTCCTTGTAGACCTGGTCAGCTCTGACCACGTGCTTTGGGAATTTCCCTTTTGCCCGACATAGCCACCGATTTGCGCTGCCCAAGGTCGAACATAGGGAACCCTCAGGGCCGAACCTCGAGCTATTCCTTGAGCCTTCTGGAGACGGGCTATGGAGCGTTGTAATGATCATAAAATTGGACTCTCCAATTTTATCAGTACATAGATAGTCCCCGCATTTCTTAGAGTAAAATGATAACAAACGGCCTTGAACTCTTGCCTCTTTGATATTTTTGTCATGACGTCAGCCCATCAGAGCATTAAATAATCTGACTCAAAAGCTGTGCAGAGGTTGCTGTCAGCACGATCATCGAGAAGCCCATGAAGCGTTATTGGTTCGACTCTTCCGCTTCTCAAACGTTGCCCAAACGGCTTCTATAAATATCTCGACTATTTGTCATTCACAATTTTACAATATCTTCAAGTTTTGAGAGCTAAGTTCATCACTTTTTGCATTCATTTCTTCTCTGTGTTTACCTCTTCATCTTCTTTCTTAGAAATTTAGTTGTAATTATGGCTAAAACTTCCAAAACGGTACCTCGAAAAGAGGGTACCACTTCTTCATCACGTCCGTCTAAGGGCAAACCAAAAATACCTCCAAGTATTGAGCAATGTACCTCTGACCACTTCAATACAGTGTCTGATTTTACCATTGAAAATCCCCCTTCTACATCGGGCCGATGCGAGCCCATGTCGCGGTATATCAATGTGGTGACCGACACGAAGAGAGTAAAGATAGACTGCGTATGGGGCCAGGCAGTGCAAGTGGAGATTCCCAAACCTGAGGAAAGCATAGTAGAACACAAAGCCACCTTCCTCAATGTATTCACACACATTTTCAATCTAGGCCCCGTGGATTCCTCTTCACTGTCGATAGATCCGGTAATCCTTGACTTTTTTTGTGAGTACCGAGTGACACTCGGTCAGATCTATCCTTCTTTCTGGAGGATTATTTACATGCTCAGATATTCTCCAACCGGGTAGAGGGAATGGCCTTCACCCTCAATCACTTGGTTAGATTGTACAACCCCTGTCTCTTCTGAGGTTTACTCAAACTTCACCCTCGATGTGCTAAGAAATTTTTTGCGAGCATCGATGAAGACAAATATCAGGGATGGATAAGCCGATTTGTTAGAGTAACATCATTCCTGCTGATAGGATTCCATTTTCGAAGGAATGGAACATGAAGCGTAACTGCCCCTACCTTGAATATATCCCGTTGCCCCTTCTTCCCCTTCTGAAATGATCCTCTTTTGATTATGTAGCCACCGTTTGGTACCCCGATGTGGTTTAGGACCTTTCTGGATGGATCAAACTATTAGACTCTGCTTTTCCTTACAGTGAGCTTGTTTGGCATGATTTGGCCAAAACGCAGTGGCAGGCCAAGAACTACGGTATGCTTGCATTGTTGTTATTACCAAGTTTCCTATGAATATTCTTTGTAGAGCTAAGTTTAACACATCATGCCTGTGTATTCTTCGGGGAAGGCGTGTCGATGAGACTGGCTCCTTCTGGTGAAGAAGAAGCATCGAAACTCGATAAGGGTAAGAAGAGGAAGAAGGCGTCGACCGAGTCTCCACAACCGAATAAATTCAAGGTCTGCAAGCCTAAGACCGATGCCATCGTATTGACTCTGACTGTTTCGACAAGTCTTCATGAAGATGGCGATGACGGCAACTGCCATTTGGTACAAAGGGTGAGACGAAGTGCTGATACTCCACAAGCTGATGGTCAGAAGGTCACCGAGTTGGGGGTGGCCTATGTAGACCAAACTCGTGCTGAAGAGACCCTCGAGGAGGGATTGGGAGAAATCCTCAAGACTCAAGTCGGACATGGTACATTCCGTGCCGACAAATCCTCAGTTGGTGATTTCGGATGGCCCGAATCTGAAATTTTTCGGGATAAAGAAGAAACCCTGAGAGAAATTGACACTGTGGGCGGCTTTGAGTTGGGCCCTTAATTTTCTTCGGGGGACATAAGGGACGCCCAGAACACAGGAAACAGATCTTTATGCCCCCGTCGCTCTCAAGGAGGCTGACAGGCTTCAACAGCAGGTGATATTCTCGACTTACCATTTGTGCTTCAAATTTTTTTTTTACCTTTGCCTTTCTAACTTCTCTACTTTGTTGTAGGTCAATAAGCTGTATGACCAGGACTTCTCCAAACATCAAGATGAGCTTTCATGCAGTGAGAAGGAGAGTGTGAAGCTCACCTTTGGGTAAAACGAGTCGAAGTCTTCATCTACCCGAAAGGAGGAGGAGTTGAGTGAGCTTCGAGCGAGTCTTGAGAGAGTGCAGCAGGAACGGAATAGCTTTGCTGAGCAAGTAACACGACATTCATGAGTTCATATTTTTATTATTATATCTTGAAGCTTACTATCTTGATTTGCTTTTGTAGATCAGGAAAAAGAATGCTCTGGTGAGGCGACTCCGGGAAGAGGTTGCAGCTAATGATACGAAGATCCTCGAGCTGATAAGGCAGAATGAGGCCGTGTCCTTCGAGAAAGACCTTTTGCTGGGAGAGTTGGCCTCGACCCAGGATTGTCTTTGAAGTGCTCAGAGGGAGGATACTGCATTATCTATGGCCAAGCTCGAAGCTGATGAAAAAGCGTCCTCATACAAGAGAGATGCCGCTACCGCAAATGATCGAGCCAGAGAGATATTTGAGAAGGCCGAGCAGAAGCTGACTTGGTCTATTACTCGTGCTTGTTTGCAAGCTTGGAGGCAGGCCTTTGAGGAAGCAAGAGCCGAAGATGTTGATCCCTCTGCTGAGATCGAGAAATCCATAGCCTTGGAGGAAGATTCAACACCTTCAACTACTTCAGATGAGGGCTCCAGATGTGATTCAGATAGTAGTGAGGGAGAAGAGTATACTCGCGTTGTCATCTCTGCTTCTCCTTTTCTTTCTTGTTGTATATGGATTCTGGGGGAGGGGCTTTGTAAAGGCACCGTCTGTTAATGTATTTTTCAAAATGTAAAAAGATCTCTTTGTTTCAAGTCTTCAAATTTTAATTTTTAGTGCTCATGCGAAGTTAATCTTTGAAATTTGATGTTGTCTCTTTGGAGCCCATAATTGGAGTAACCGAGATCCTTAAGATCGGGCACCATCTTGAGGCTAGGTTGATAGCTCTTTTAGAATACATGCTTGCGATAACAGAGATCCTCGAGATCGGGCACCATCTTGAGGCTCGATCGATGTGGGGATTTTGATAGCTCTCGAGCATTGTATGACAGTGTCATTCGTATGAAATAACTGTCAAGTGACTGGGGTGGTCCCACAATTACACTTCCTCAAAAGTGGTAATGGCATGGTCAGAATTAATTGGCCTTTAGAATAAGCGAACAGTCACCGCTTGCTCTATATATGTATCTGCTTACTTCTTGTTTGAGGCTTCCGCTGCTTCGCGCAACTATCCCTTTTATAGAGCTCTCCTTCCTTGCGTCAGTTCTTTTCATCATCTTAATTCAAAACTTTCTCCTGAGTTTTCATCTCCCTTCCCTTGTTGCACAATAGTTATGGCTGCTACGCCCAAATCCATTCACCAAGAAGAAGAGAGTTCCGCCTCTGTTTCCTGCCCAGTCGGTGGTACACCACCGGTGTCCGGTGATCTAACCTCGAGATGCTTTGTGTCGAGGGACTTTACGTTAGAGAGGCCTCCCAATGTTTAGGGCCATTGGGAGCATGCGTCGAGGTTCATCTCATCAATAGGGGAGGAACACCTTGAGGTAGTTAAGAGAGATTGCGGATGGGGAGAAAAAATGGTCTTGCAGGTACTTTACCGGGAAAAGAGCATCACGGCTCATGTAGAGGGGTTTTTTAACTTATACACATACCCCTTTACATTGGGCCCTCTCGATAGAGACGTGCTCGAGTTCTGTAGAAGATATCGGGTTGCCCTGGCACAAGTTCACCCGTTGTTTTGGAGGATAGCGTTGACGATAAGGTTCTTTGCAGATAAAGCCAGGCTCGAGTTCACCCTCAGCTATCTTATTAGATTGTATTGGCCTTTGCATTACCGAGGCCGAATTATTCTACGACGTCGATCCACCTGTAATGAAAAAGACGGGGACCGAGGGTGGATGAGACAATTTGTCCAAGTGCAAACTGTTTACATTATTCCCGTAGAGTTCTTGCCATTCCTTGAGAAATGGAATTTCACACGTAAGTGGTACACTTGTGGTTTTGTCATCCTTGTTCAAAGTGGAGGCAGAATCCGTAACAGTGTTTTCTTTCCCTTTCTATAACAATCCCATGGTTGCCATAGGAGGTCCCCGATCTGGAGGATTGCACTCAGAAAGTGGTAGCTTGCTCGACCTAAATGAGCATAAGTCGTGAGATTTGTCGAAGGGTAGATGGGAGGCAAAACATCACGGTGAGTACCATGTGATTCTTCTCTCTAAGGAATATTTCCCTCTGTGTTTCCTGACTTCTTTACTGCAGGCGTTGGAGAATTTTCTGAAGTGAGACCATGCTTTCTCGAATAGGAGGGAGGATCATCGAATTCATGACCGAAGAGCGATTATAAGCGCAAGGAATCCTCGGCGAGAGAAGAGATTTGCGGTGAGGCAGGTTCTGCCATGAGGCGAAAAGGAGATGCAACCGTTGAGGTAGATCATGTACCTATCAGTTGTCGTGTGGACATTGGTGCAACAGAAGGGAGCGGCCACACATCAATGGCTCGAGCCGAGAGGCCTCCCGGGGCTGCTGAGTCTTCAATACCCAAGATTTCTAGCCTCAGAGGAGTGGCTCCTCCTTCGCCACCATCTTCTTCTCCCGTTGAAGGTTCTTCAAGGGATGCAGATGTTCTGCCACCATCGTCTTTTCCCATCGAAGGTATTTTGAGGGATGAAAAAGTTTTGCCGCCGTCCTTTTCTCCCGTCAAAGGTACTTTGAGGGATGTACGAGGCCAGGGGCTACCTAAGTCAAGTTGGGTCTTGAGCGATCATATCTCCGCCGAGAGTGGTTTGACTGGGGCCGATGAGATCAGGCCAGTAGATGCACACTCAACTTTTGAGGAGGCTCAATGGCTCTTTTTGAGGCGAGCTCTGGTTGACTTTGTTAGTTTTTTAGTTTTGCATTTTCATTTTCTCACTGGGTTTCTTTTTCATAGGCTTTTGACAAGCTCAAATCCGAGCTGCTCCGCCGTGAAGCCCGGTTGCGGAAAGCTTTAGACGGGGAGAAATTCCTCAGGCCTCTTTTTGATAAAAAGGCAAAGGAATTAATATATCTTCGGTACGAGATGAGTCAAAGCCTGGACTACGAAGACCACCTTGAGAGATAGGTAACCTTTGCTACGAGGGGATCCATATTTTCTCTTTTATCGTCGGAGATTAATATTTTGATGCTTCAGTTGTAGAGTAAGGCGGAGGACCTGGAACGCCTTTGGGGCGAAGTTGGTCAGGCCAAGTACGAGTGTAATGATCTAAAGGCTTAGATAGATGCCCAAGTTGTGGCCAAGAAGAATGCTTTGGCCAAGGTTTCTGCCCTCGAGGTGAAACTCCAGAATGCTTGTGAAAATAGCTTGGTCCTGACGAGCAGGATTGTAAGGCTTGAGTCTGACCTTTTGAAGATGTAGGCTGAGGTCATGGACGCCTGGGCTGTGGGTGAAGAGATTCGAGCTAAGGCTGATAAGAAAGTGGCCGTCTATTTAAAAGATGTTACCGATGCTCGAGCTGAGTTAAGAGGGGCTTCTGATCGGAAGAGTAAAAGAAATGAATATGCCCAGTGCAAATCCCGGCGGGAAACCCTCGAGGAGATCCATTCTAGGGGCTTCAATCTCTCAGAAGAGGTAGAGAACGCAAAGGCGGATAAACTCGACACCAAGTTCCTTATATCCGATGCCGAAGATAATGAGGATGAGGCTGATGGAGCCGTAGTCCCTGAGGGGAAAGCAGACTAGGCTTTTCCTTTCTGATCCTGCGTATTCTGATCTTTGAGAACATAGTAAATGAAGCCCTTTATTATTTCATATATATATATATATATATATATATATATAAAGGAGCCTTTCAGTTCTCTTCTTTCATGAATTTCCCGTTGCTTGTGTATGTCTTTCTTTTGTTTCGAATTTTGACGCCTGTCAATGATTAGCCAGATGAATTGAGCTTCGACGAAAACCCTTAGGTTTGAAAATTGGCCCTGGGGCTTGTTGGGCTCGCTCGTAGGCTCTTACACATTTACCTATAAGCGCTTTCAGTTAACAATTTCGGGCTCAGTCTTCAAGTTGGGTTTCAACTCCAGCTCATCGACCCTTAGTTTTTTGAATTTTAGGCTGGCTTCTCAGGATCTCACGTGTTGGGTAGACATGACCTCTAATATGGGCTGGCCCTTGGGCTCTTACACCTTGGGTTGGTACGATCGCTAACATGGGCTGGCGCTTGGGCTCTTACACCTTGGGTCAATACGACCTCTAGTATGGGCTAGCGCTTGGCCTCTTACGCCTTTGGTTGGTACGACCTCTAGTATAGACTGGCGCCTATGATTTTATGGCGACAGCCAGGCATCCTCGAGTTGCGTTAGTTTGGCTGGAGCTTTATGATCGTAGTCATTGTGTTTGGACAAAGCCTTTTAGTCCCCGAGTGATATAGCCTCAGCGTCTATATCGAGGGTATGACCTTTTAGGGGTCATACAAGTTCGAATATATAGCCTTAACTTTAGGATCGGGATTATGCCTTTTGTAAGGTCATACAAATTTGAACATGCCTTACTCGAGGTCTTACAGATAGGTTACTTGGCACAAGTATAATTCATGCCTGACTTGAGGTCTTACACAAATGTTACTTGGCATAAGCATAATTCATGCTTGGCTTAAGGTCTTACAGATAGGTTACTTGGTACAAGTACAATTCATGCCTTGCTTGAGGTCTTACAAATTTGGTATTGCCTTATGGAGGTCTTACACCGTTGATAATGCCTCATGGAGGTCATAAATTTTCTAACATTACCACGTGGAGGGCTTTCAGGCTCGAGGTCGCCCGCTTGGGGTCTTATGGCCTCGGGTTTTTGATAGCTTGATGGTGTGATCATCGGCGACAGTCCCCAAGACGTCGAGAGTTTTTGGCTCTAGAGCTGTTCTTTGTACATTTTGATGTTTCCTCATTGAGGGTTTATGGGCTCGAAGTTTCCAGCGTAGAGGTCGTACGGCTTCGAGTTTTTGATATCAGTCCCCGAGTGTTCGGGAGATTTCTGGCTCTGTTGTCGTTTCTTCTAAAAATAGCAAAATTCTTTGAAACACAAGGAATTTTGATGGTAGAATATATGCCTTTGATTACTTGGTACAAGTATACATGTTTTCGTCCTCGCGGTTTCGATTGTTCTATGCGGACACGATTTATTTGACCATTTGTCCGGCACATTATTTTCCTATCTAGACCCTCTTTGACTCATCTTGATTTTATCCGGGGAGGTGATCTCCCGGGGGATGCCCCCCAGAATTCGAGGTTGATTGTCGAGAAACCTTGAATACTTGCTAAGTTCTCCATAGGTAGCATGTAGATGTTGCCTTAGTGGTGATGGCGTTTCAAGCCTTGATATGCTTTAACAGCTGGCTCCAGGACATGGTACAGTCCCTTGTTCATTCACTTGGGTGCAGCTGAGAACGTAGCTTGTGATTTCTACTTTATTGTCTGCTTATCCATTGGCTCCTCTGATGTTGAAGGTGTTGATACCGGTGCCGCATTGTCCACTTCAAACATCTCTCTTGCTGCATGTTGCTCCCCGTATAAGGTTTTTATTCCGTCCTTCATTGGAAACTTCATCATTTGATGAAGGGTTGATGGTACTGCTCTCATGCAGTGTGTCCATGGCCTTCCAAGCAAGGCATTATACCTCATGTCTCCTTCGATGATATGAAACTTGGCATTTTAGGTTGTGCCGGCCACGTTGACCGGGTGGGTGATCTCCCCTTTCATTGTCTCACTTTCCATCTTGAATCCGTTGAGGACTAGAGAGACTGGCATGATCTGGTCGAGCAACTTGAGCTGCTCTACCACCCTCGACGTGATAATGTTGGCCGAGCTACCTGGATCTACAAGAACACGTTTAACTTGAAATGTATTCATAAGGAAAGAAATTACCAATGCGTTGTGATGAGGCTGAGACAGGGCCTCGATGTCCTCTTCGCCGAATGTGAGAGCGTCCTCGGGTATGTATCCTCGAGTCTGCTTTTCCATAGTGATGGATATTGTTGTTCATTTGACAATGGGTTCCTGTGGGATGTCGATTCCTCCAACGATCATATGGATGACATGTTGCGGCTCTTCTATTTTATTTTTTCTGTTCGCCTCTCGTTCCCGAAATTGATTTTTGGCTTGGTCGCTAAGGAACTCTCGGAGGTGCCCTTTGCTGATTAGTTGGGCTACTTCTTCTTAGAGCTATCTGCAATCTTCAGTCCTATGACCGTGTGTGCCGTGAAACTCGCACACCAGGTTAGGGTTCCTTTGTGATGGATATGAATGTTCGGGTTTTGGCAACCTGGTGTCTTTGAGTTTACCTATGGCTGATACGATGTCTGACACATCAATGTTGAATTTGTATTCGGATAGTCGAGGTGCCTCTATCGGTCCTGTATGTCTATTGAATCCGCCTCTACTCATGAGTCCCTGAGGATTTTGACCTCGATCTGCCCTTTGGTTGTTTCAGGGTATGTTATGCCTTGGGAAGTTCCTTTGATACTCAGTGTACGATCGGTACCTTTCGCTGTTTGGCTTTGGTTCCTTTTCCAGGAGCCTGCTAGGATATACTGAGCTTGATAGGGCTCCTAGTTGGTCATCCTCGACCCTAATCTTTGACTGATACCGATTGTGTATATCCGCCTAAGTCATAGCGGGATATTCAACCACGTTCTGCTTTAGCTGCTTCGAAGCTATTGAGCTTTGTTCGTTCAAACCTTGGGTGAAGGCCTGCACTTACCAGACATCGAAAACCGGTGGTAATTCCATTCGTTCTATTTGAAAGCGAAATACAAACTCCCGTAGCATCTCGTTCTCTCTATGTTTGATTTTGACAACATTGGATTTCTTTGTAGCAACCGTGATGGCACCGGCATGTGCCTTTATAAAAGAATCCGCCAGCATGGTAAATGAGTCTATCGAATCCGGGGACAGGTTGTGATACCACATCATGGCCCCTTTTGAAAGTGTTTCTCCGAATTGTTTCAACAGGACGGATTCAATCTCATCATCCTTTAGGTCATTACCCTTTACAACACAAGTATAGGCAGTGATGGGCGCATTGGGGTCCGAGGTTCCGAGGTTCCGTTGTACTATGGGAGATCGGGCATTCTGAATTTCTTCGGGATGGGTTTTGGAGCAGCACTCGATAGGAATGGCCTTTTTACGAATTTCTTTGAATCTACACCCTTCAGGATTGGGGGTGCACCCGGGATATGATCGACCCTTGAATTGTAGGTCTCCACATTTTTGTCGTTAGCTTCAATCTTCTTTTTGCCCGATTTGATCCTCTTTGTGAGGTCCTCGAGCATCCTTATAATAGTGGGGTTGGCTACTGACCCATTGTCGCTCGATCTTTCTGGTACCTGTTTGGCTCGAGTAGCTGTTTCCGGTGCTACTGTGCTTGGGGTTTTTTGGTGGCTTTATAGTTGAGCAATCGCAGCTGTTGTGCCTGCAACATATCAAAAATAACGTGAAGGCTAACTTCTCGTTCCTCCTGATGTGGAGTTGTTTGCGCTTCTTGTTGGTTTTGTTGGAGTATACTCTTGTTAGTACAGGAGCTTATATCGGCGTGTTGGGCATTTCGTGAGCCCACATCTATGGGGATAGGTTCTGGTTCATCCTCAGGGTTTTGTAGTGGTACACCGGTGCCTAGAACAACTATACCATTCTCTCCATGATCCTCAGGACTGTTGTTTTCATGTGCATTCACTGAGTTGGATATTTTGACCTGAAATCAAAGATTCTTGGACACAAAAAAGTGTGAAGAATAACTTGTGTTTTTCAGTAAACCAGCACGAAAATAATCACTATTTTTTTAGCCCCACGGTGGGCGCCAAACTGTTTACCTTGAAAATGGTAATTACAATTGAATTTGATTTTGTAGTTCTAAAAATACATGATTTATTTTAATGCCAGTTGTTAGATGATAGATTCTAGGTGTGAGTTAAGAAAAAGGGATAAGAGCTTAAAGATAGTGTATAACACAAACCGAATGGCCGTGAATCTGAGCCTCGAGCTAGCCTAAGCTAGGCCTCGAGGTCGAGTTTAGGAGCTCAATCGGGGATGATCGATGGAGAACTAACAGTTCTAAGAGCCTTGATGGTGGCTCTTTATGATCAATGATAAGCAATAAATGAAGAACAATTAATAGAACACAATAAATTTAAGCAATATAATCAAAAGAGAGACAAT
Source organism: Nicotiana glauca (assembly GCA_026770625.1). Lineage (NCBI taxonomy): Eukaryota > Viridiplantae > Streptophyta > Magnoliopsida > Solanales > Solanaceae > Nicotiana > Nicotiana glauca. Next base: position 26,712 of record MU765445.1, on the reverse strand, counting down.
GGAGAATGTTTTAATTAGAGAGCAGAGGATGTTCTTGTTCTTGTATTGAATAACCTGTGCGTAAGAAATGACAAGGGTCCCCTTTATATAGGAGGGGGAATCCCAACATAGTACAAGTGCATTTATTATAAAGATATGCAGCTGGTACAACCATTTATTACAAAGATATACGGTTGGTACAACCATTTAATGTCACGGTATGGACTTGTACTATCCTAAAAGACCTGGTTAGCTCTAACCACGTGCTTTGGGAATTTCCCTCTTGCCCGACATAGCCACCGATATGCGCTGCCCCAAGGTCGGACATAGGGAACCCTTGGGGCTGAACCTCAAGCTATCCCTTGAGCCTTCTAGAGATGGTCTATGGAGCGTTATAATGATCATAAAATTGGACTCTCCGATTTTATCCAAACACAGATAGTCCCCGCGTTTATTATAGTAAAATGATAAGAAACGGCCTTGAATTCTTGCCTCTTCGATATTTCTATCATGACGTCAGCTTGTCAGAGCATCAGATGTCATGACTCAAAGGTTGCACAGAGGTCGCTGTCAGCACGATCACTGAGAAACCCACGAAGCGTTATTGGTTTGACTCTTCTGCTTCTCAAATATATCCCTAACGGCTTCTATAAATACCTCGACTGTTTGTCATTCACAATTTTACAATATCTTCAAGTTTTGAGAGCTAAGTTATTCACTTCTGCATTCATCTCTTCTCTGTGTTTGCCTTTCCGTCTTCGTTCTTAGAAATTCAGTTGTAGTTATGGCTAAAACTTCCAAAATGGTACCTCAGAAAGAGGGTAACACTTCTTCATCACGTCCGTCTAAGGGCAAAGCAAAAATACCTCTAAGTATCGAGCAATGTACCCCTGGCCACTTTGATACGGTATCCGATTTTACCATTGAAAATCCCCCTTCTACACCAGGCCGATGCAAGCCCGTGTCTCGGTATATCAGCATGGTGACCGCCACGAAGAGGGTAAAGATACACTGCAGATAGGGGGAGCCAGTGCAAGTGGAGATCCCCAAACCTGAGGAAAGCATAGTAGAAACAAAGCTGGCATCCTCTCCGTATACACATACCCTTTCACTCTAGGCCTCGTAGATTTCACTTCACTGTCGATAGATCCGGTGATCCTCGACTTTTGTCATGAGTACCGAGTGACACTTGGTCAGATATATCCATCTTTCTAAAGGATTGTCTTGCTCAGATATTCTCAGACCGAGTCAAGGGAATGGCCTTCACCCTCGATCACTTGGTTAGAATGTACAACCCCCATCTCTTCCGAGGGTTAATCAAACTTCACCCTCGATCTGCTAAGACATTTTTTGCAAGCATCGATGAAGACAAAGATCGGGGATGGATGAGCCGATTTGTCAGAGTAAGAACCTCGGACATCATTTCTGCTGATAGGATGCCATTCACGGAGGAATGGAACATGAAGCGTAAGTGTCCCTACCTTGAATACATCTCGTTCACCCTTTTCCCCCTTCTGAAATGATCTTATTTTGATTATGTAGCAACCGTTTGGTACCCCGGCGCGGTTCAGGACCTTCCTGGATGGATCAGACAATTAGACTCTGCTTTTCCTTAAGGTGAACATCTTTGGCGTGATTTGGCCAAAATGCGGTGGCAGGCCAAGAACCACGGTATTCTTGCGTTGTTGTTATTACCAAGTTTCTTATAAATATTCTTCACAGCAGTAAGTTTAACACATCATGCCTGTGCAGGCCTCGGCGAAGGTATGTCGATGAGACTGGCTCCTCCCGGTGAAGAAGAAGCCTCGAAACCCGATAAAGGTAAGAAGAGGAAGAAGGCATCGACCGAGTCTCAAGAATCGAAAAAACCCAAGGTCCTCAAGCCTAAGAACGATTCCATGGTCTTGACTTCGACTACTACGGCAAGTCTTCATGAAGATGACGATGACGGCGACCGTCATTTGGTGCAAAGGGTGAGACGGAGTGCTGATACTCCACAAGCTTATGGTCGGAAGGTCGCCGAGTCGGGGGTGGCTGATGTGGACCAAACTCGTGCTGAAGAGACCCTCGAGGAGGGCTCAAGATCAATCTTCGAGCCTCAAGTCGGACATGGTACAGTCCATGCCGGCAAATCCTCGGCTGATGATTTTGGATGGCCCGAATATGAAGTTTTTTGGGATAAAAAAGAAACCCCGAGAGAAATTGACACCATGGGCGGCTTTGAGTTGGGCCCTTCATTTTCTCCGGGGAAAATAAGGGACGCCCAGAACACGGGCGCTGCCGATGTGGGGGCCTCTCAGGGAGATGATGATATATTCAAGAACTACTTCATTGGTGTCGACGTGGACACTGATGATGCCCCCATTGCTCTCGAGGAGGCTGAGAGGCTTCAACAGCAGGTGATATTCTCGACATACCATTTATGCTTCAAATTTTTTTTTTACTTTCGCCTTTCTAACTTCTTTACTTTGTTGTAGGTCAAGAAGCTATATGACTGGGCCTTCTCCAAGCTTCAAGATAAGCTTTAATGCCGTGAGAAGGAGAGTGATAAGCTCACCTCGGGGCTAAACGAGTCGAAGGCTTCCTCTACCCGGAAGGAGGAGGAGGTGGGTGAGATTCGGGCTAGTCTCGAGAGAGTGCAACAAGAACGGAATAGGTTTGCTGAGCAAGTAACACAGCATTCATGAGTTCATCTTTTTATTCTTATATCATGAAGCTTACTATCTTGATTTGCTTTTGCAGATTGGGCAAAAGAATGCTCTGGTGGGGCGACCCCGGGAAGAGGTTGCAGCCAAGGATACGGAGATCCTCGAGCTGAGGAGGCAGAATGAGGCTGTGACCTCTGAGAAAGACCTTTTGCGAGGAGATTTGGACTCGACCCAGGATCGTTTTTGAAGTGCTCAAAGGGAGGCCACTGCATTATCTGTGGTCAAGTCCGAGGCTGATGAAAAAGTGTCCTCATACAAGAGAGATGGCGCTACCGCAAATGATCGAGCTAGAGAGATATTTGAGAAGGCCGAGCAGAAGCTGATTCGGGCTGTTACTCGCGCTCGTTTGCAAGCTAGAAGGGAAGCCTTCGAGGAAGCAAGCGCCGAAGGTGTCGATCTCTCTGGTGAGATCGAAAAAGCCAGAGCTTTAGAGGAAGATTCAACACCTTCAACTACTTCAGATGAGGGCTCCGGAAGTGATTCGTATAGTAGTAAGGGCGAAGAGTGGGCTCGCGTTGTCATCACTGCTTCTTCTTTTCTTTATTTTTGTATATGGATTCCAGGGGAGAGGCTTTGTAAAGACACCCTCTTTAAATGTATTTTTGGAAATGTAAAAAGATCTTTCTATTTCAAGTCTTCAAATTTTAATTTTCAGTGCTCATGCAAAGTTAATCTTTGAAATTTGATGCCGGCTCTTTGGAGCCCATACTTGGAGTAACCGAGATGTTTGAGATCGGGAACCATCTCGAGGCTAGGTTTATAGCTCTTTTAGAATCCATGGTTGCGATAACTGAGATCCACGAGATCGGGCACCATTTCGAGGCTCGATCAATATGGGGATCTCTATAGCTCTCGAGCACTCTATGACAGTGTCATTCGTATGACATAACCGCAAAGTGACCGGGGTGGTCCCACCATTACACTTCCCCAAAAGTGGTAATGGCATGGCCAGAATTAATTGGCCTTCAGAATAAGCGAACAATCACTACTTGCTCTATATATGTATTGCCTTTCTTCTTATTTGAGGCTTCCGCTGCTTCGCGCAACTATCCCTTTTATAGAGCTCTCCTTTCTTGCGTCAGTTCTTTTCATCATCTTAATTCGGAGCTTTCGCCTGAGTTTTCATCTCCCTTATCTTGTTCCACCATAGTTATGGCTGCTATGCCAAAATCTATTTACCAAGAAGAAGAGAGTTCCGCCTCTATTTCCTACCCGGTCGGTGGTACACCGCCGGCATTCAGTGAGCTAACCTCGAGATGCTTTGTATCGAGAAGGGAATTTACGTTAGAAAGGCCTCCAAATGTTCAGAGCCATTGGGAGCATGTGTCGAGGTTCATCTCATCAATAGGGGAGGAACACCTTGAGGTAGTTAGGAGAGACAGCAGATGGGGAGAAAATACAGTATTGCAAGTACTTTTCCGGGAAGAGAGCATCACAGATCATGTAGAGGGGTTTCTGAACGTATACACATACCCCTTTACATTGGGCCCTCTCGATAGAGTCGTGCTCGTGTTTTGTAGAAGATATCAGGTTGCCCTGGCACAAGTTCACCCATTGTTTTGGAGGATAGTGTTGATGATAAGGTTCCTTGCAGATAAAGCCGGGCTCGAGTTCACCCTCAGCCATCTCATTAAATTGTATCGACCCTTGCATTACCTAGGCCTGATTATTCTATGACGTCGATCCACGCGGCCCTTTGTTACCAGTAATGAAGAAGACAGGGACCGAGGATGGATGAGTCGATTTGTCCGAGTGTGGACTGTTGACATTATTCCCATAGAGTTCCTTCTATTCCCTGAGAATGGAATTTCACACGTAAGTGGTACACTTGTGCTTTTGTTGTTCTTGTTCATAGTAGAGGTAGACTCCGTAATGGTGTTTTCTTTCCTTTTCTGTAGCGATCCCGTGGTTTCCATACTGTAGACGTGGGAGAATATTTTGAGGTGAGACCATGCTCTCTCGAAAATGAGGGAGGATCATTGGCTTAATGGCCGAAGAGCGATAATAAGCGCAAGGAATCCTTGGCGGGCGAGGAGATTTGCGGTGAGGCAGGGTCTGCCCGGAGGCGAAAGGAGACACAACCGTTGAGGTAGATCATGTACCTATCGGCCATCATATAGACATTGGTGCAATAGAAGGGAGCGGCAACACATCAATTGCTCGAGCTTAGAGGCCTCTCGGGGCAGCTGAGTCTGCAATACCCGAGATTTCTAGCCTCGGAGGAGTGACTCCACCTTTGCCACCATCTTTTTCAACCGTTGAATGTACTTGGAGGGATGCAGATGTTCTGCCTCCATCATCTTCTCCCGTCGAAGGTACTTTGAGGGATTCAAATGTTCTTCCGCCGTCCTTTTCTCCCATCGAAAGTATTTCAAAGGATGTTCGAGGCTAGGGCTACCTAAGTCAATTGGGGTCTCAAGCGATCATATTTCCGCCTAGAGCGGTTCGACTGGGGCTGATGAGATCAGGCAAGTAGATGCACGCTCAACTTTTGAGGAGGCTCAGCGGCTTTGTTCTAAGGTGAGCTCTGGTTGACTTTGTTGGTTTTTTGGTTTTGCATTTTCATTTTCTCACTAGGTTTCTTTTTCATAGCCTTTTGACAAACTCAATTCCGAGCTGCTCCACTGTGAAGCCCGGTTGCCCAAAGCTTTGGATGGGGAGAAATTGCTCAGACTTCTTTGTGATAAAAGGGCAAAGGAATTAATATAACTTCGGTACAAGATGAGTCGAAGCCTGGACTACGAAGAACGCCTCGAGAGATAGGTAACCTTTGCTTCGTGGGGATCCATGTTTTCTCTTTTATCCTCAGAGATTAATATTTTGATGCTTCAGTTGTAGAGAAAGGAGGAGGACCTGCAATGCCTTTGGGGAAAAGTTGGTCTGGCCAAGTACTGAGCTAAAAGCTCAGATAGATGCCCAAGTTGCAGCCAAGAAGAGTGCTTTAGCCAAGGTTTCTGCCCTCGAGGTGAAACTCCGGAATGCTCGTGAAAATAGCTTGGTCCAGATGAGTAGGATTGTAAGGCTCGAGTCTGACCTTTTGAAGATGAAGGCCGAGGTAGTGGATGCCCGGGCTGAAGGTGAAGAGATTCGAGCTAAGGCTGATAAGAAAGTGGCTGTCTATTTAAAAGACGTTGCCGATGCTCGAGCTGAGTTGAGAGGGGCTTCCGATCGGGAGAGAAGAAGCAATGAATATGCCCGGTGCAGATCCCGAAGGGAAACCCTCGAGGAGATCCATGCTAGGGGATTTGATCTCTCGGACGAGATATAGCATGCCAAGTTACTTGTATCTGATGCCGGAGATAATGAGGATGAGGACGATAGAGCCATAGTCCCCGATGGGAAAGCAGACTAGGCTTTTCCTTTCTGATCATGCGTACTATGCTCTTTGAGAAAATTGTAAATGAATACCTGTATTATTTCATATATATTTAAAAAGGAGCCTTTCGGTTTTCCTCTTTCATGAATTTCACGTTGCTTGTGTATGTCTTTCTTTTGTTTTGAATTTTGATGCTTGTTAATGATTAGCTAGATGAATTGAGCTTCTAGGAAAACCCTTAGGTTTGCAAATAGGCCCTGGGGCTTGTTGGGCTTGCCCGTAGGGTCTTACATAATTTCCCTTAGGCACTTTTAGTTAACCATTTTGGGCTCAGTCTTCGAGTCGGGTTTCGACTCGAGCTCATCGACCCTTAGGTTTTTAAATTTTAGGCTGGATTTATAGGCTCTTACGTGTTCGGTTGGCACGACCTCTAATATGGGCTGGCTCTTTGGCTCTTACGCCTTGGGTCGGTACGACTGCTAACATGGGCTGGCATTTTACCTCTTACGCCTTGGGTCGGCACAACCTCTAGTATGGGCTAGCGCTTGGGCTCTTACGCTTTGGGTTGGTAGGACCTCTAGCATAGACTGGCTCCTGTGATTTTATAGTGACGACCGGGCATCCCCGAGTTGCGTTAGTTTGGCCGGAGCCTTATGACCGTAGCCATTATGTTTGGCCGAAGCCTTTTAGTCCCCAAGTGAGATAGCCTCGGCATCTATATCGAGGGTACGCCCTTTTAGGGGTCTTACAAGTTCGAATATATAGCCTTAACTTTAGGATTGAGATTATGCCTTTTTTAAGGTCTTATAAATTTGAACATGCCTTACTCGAGGTCTTACAGATAGGTTACCCGGCACAAGTATAATTCATGCCTGGCTTGAGGTCTTACAGATAGGTTACTTGGCATAAGTATTATTCATGCCTGGCTTGAGGTATTAAAGATAGGTTACTTGGTACAAGTACAATTCATGCCTTGCTTGAGGTCTTACAGATTTGTTATTGCCTTATGGAGGTCTTACACTATTGATAACGTCTCATGGAGGTCTTACATTTTCTAACATTTCCATGCGGAGGGCTTTCAGGCTCGAAGTCGCCCGGTTAGAGTCTTATGGCCTCGGGTTTTTGATAGCTTGATGGTATGACTGTCGATGATAGTCTCCGAGACGTCGAGTGTTTTTGGATCTGGAGCCATTGTTTGTACATTTTGATGTTGCCTCATTGAGGATTTATGGGCTCGAAGTTTCCGGCCCGGAGGTCTTACGACTTCGAGTTTTTGATATCAGTCCCCGAGTGTTCGGGAAATTTCTGGCTCTGGGGTCGTTTCTTGTAAAAATAGCAAACTTCTTTGAAGCACAAGGCATTTTGATGGTAGAATATATGCCTATGATTACTTGGTATAAGTATACATGTTTTCGTCCTCGAGGGTTTGATTGTTCTATGCGGATATGGTTCATTGACCGTTTGGCTCGATACATTATTTTCCTATCGAGACACTCTTTGACTCATCTTGATTTCTCCGGGGAGGTGATCTCCCGGGGGAATGCTCCCAGTATTCGAGGTTAATTGTCGAGAAACCTTGAATACTTGCTAAGTTATCCTTAGGTAGCATATAGATGTTGCCTCGTTAAAAACCTTGCCGGCAAAACCCTTCTTAGGATAAAATCTGATCGAAGGAAAACACTGCAACGCATGCTTTAAAACCTAAGGTCTTCGAGCTGGAAGTTGCTTTGGATTGTCTTACCGGACACCTACACGCTGGTTAGTATAAGACGTAAATAAAAGAGGAGACAATTGTACCTTAGTGGTGATGGCATTTTGAGCCTTGATATGCTTTAACAGCTGGCTTAGGGACACGGTACAGTCCCTTGTTCATTCACTCGGGTGCAGCCGAGAACGTAGCTTGTGATTGCTATTTTACTGTCTGCTTATCCTTTGTCTCCTCTGATGTTGAAGGTGTTGATGCCAGTGCCGCATCATGCACTGCAAACATCTCTCTTGCTGCATACTGCTCCCCATATACGACTTTTATTTCGTCCTTCATTGGAAACTTCATCATTTGATGAAGGGTTGATGGTACTGCTCTCATGCATTGTATCCATGGTCTTCCGATCAAGGCATTATACCTCATGTCTCCTTCGATGACATGAAAATTGGAATTTTAGGCTGTGCCGGCCACGTTGACCGGGAGGGTGATCTGTCACGCCCCAAATCGAGGGACATGACCAGCGCCCGACCGGGTAGCCCCGGTCAAGCGGACCTGGGTGCCTTTCCTATCCCACGTGTTACCCCATATTTTTCATTACTTATTAATTAAGGGATTAACCACTTTATAATTTAAATCACCCTTTTCAAAACATACACAACATACTTGATTATTTAACAAAGTTTACAACTTACATTACCCGACATACAATTACATAAGTTCATAACCCACATTTACTGTCTACGGAGCCTCTAAATATACGACAGGATAATACAGTACTTGCCGGTAACAAGGCTCCGGCTATACCTTACAAAAAATCAAAATAGGACTCCGAAATAGAAGTGGCATGAGCCACGCAGGGCCCCGAGAGGAAAAGGGCTCACCAACACGGCCGGTGGAAGATGAAGGAGTGCTACTGCCGATGAACTGGAGTACCTGCTACGGATCCACCTACAATCATAACACGAATGTAGCGCCCCCGACAAAAGGGACGTCAGTACGCTGGAATTGTACTGGTATGTATGAACAAACTTTGCGCCAAGGAAACTCAAGCCATAGACAAGTAAGTAACAGCAACAGAAACAACAATCAAATACATAAAGAAATAACAATCAAGCCAAACAAGTTTCAATCTCTCCTGTTTTCCTCCTTCCATAATCCCATACCAATGATTTCACAATTTGCTCAAATATTGATTTCAATAGTGATTTCGATCACTTTCCACCCTTATTAACTCGGCCACCCTTATTACCTCGGCCACCCTTATCACCACAACCCACACCTTATAACTTCATGTTGCGTTCAATTCACAACAATCACAACAACAACAATGAACAATTCACAAAGATCACAACAACGACAATAAACGATTCGCAAAGATCACGACAACATTTCTCAAGGAGTAGCAACAATGATTTACAAGTGTTCCCATAACCATCAATACTATTTCCGTCAGATTCCACAATTCACAAGTGTTTCATGTTACAACAATACTTGCCCCCGATAAGCCATAGGTGTTAATATCACAATTATTCTAGTTGCATCACTTACAATTTCCTTAAGTCATTTGTTTTCTCCGCCAATACCACGTATCATAATCACAACCAAGCAAATCACACAAATTTCACAATTTACCCACGTAGATGTCACGTATCAAACATTTGAACACCAACAAGGCGATTTTACAAGGTCAAGGTTAGCCATACATACCTGGAGTGGAATTCCTTTTCTTTTATTTCCTACTTTCAATTCACCCAACAATCTAACAACGTCAATCTAGGTCACAAATTAACACATATACCTTAGAATTGAAGTTTATAACTTCTACCCAATTTATCTAGGTTGCCAATTTCTCTTTTGCAAACCTTTACTTCTACCCAACTCCTCTTACTAGCTTTTAGGTATAAAGAAAATGCATGTTAGTTTCCATCCATTATTTCAAGAATCAAAGAATGAGACTCCCTCCCTTAGCTTAAAAATCTGGAAATCAAGAAAAAAAAAGGTTATGGATTTTACCGGTAGAAATGGAGATGAAGACACTTGCTTTAGAATTTTTCGGACCAAGTAATTTGAGGAACAATTTTGAAGAAGATAAACTTTTCTCTCAAGAACCCTTCCTCTCTCTCTCTTATTTTGCTCAGAAAAAGGTTAAAATGAAGGGTTAGGGCGTTATATTAGAAAGGGGGCCGGGTTTTAAATTTTAGAAAATAAAAATCCGGGTGAGATCTGCGGTCGCATCTACGATCGCAAAATCGAAATGCGGTCCGCATATTGGACCACAAAACTGACCCCAATCACTGAACATCTCTGCCTGAGAATGAGGTGGAAATGCGGTCCTCATTTCAGTTCTGCGGTCGCATAATGCGCTGCAGAATTGACCTCCACAAATCCCTGAGGAACTTATGTGATGATTATGCGGTCCGCATATTGATTATGCGATCGCATAGTGGACCGCATTTTCAACTTCAATTTTGACAAGCCTCTGATTCACTCTGCGGTAGGAATGCGGTCCGCATAGCTGATCTGCGACCGCATTCTGGACCGCATTTTTGACAATTTTCTGGAAAATTAAATCTTTTGATTTTTAAAGGCTTAAATCACTACCAAGGGTCCGAACCGCGGCGAGCTTATTCCTAACACATATTCGGAGTCGACACCACGGTTTACTAAGTTTTGAGACCAAAATTATTTACGGGACCTTACATGATCTCCCCTTTCGTTGTCTCGTTCACCATGTTGAATCCGTTAAGGACTCGATAGGTGGGCATGATCTAGTCGAGCAGTCCGAGCTGCTCCACCACCCTCAACCTGATAATGTTGGCCGAGCTACCTAGATTCATAAGCACACGTTTAATTTGAAATGTATTCACAAGGAAAGAAATTACCAATGCATCATTATGAGGCTGCGACAGGACCTCGATGTCCTCTTTGCTGAATGTGAGAGCGTCCTTGGGTATATATCCTTGAGCTCTCTTTTCCCTGGTGATGGATATTTTGGTTCGTTTGACAATGGGTTCCTGTGGGATGTCGATTCCTCCAACGATCATATGGATGACATGTTGCGGCTCTTCTATTTCATTTTTCCGGTTCTCCTCTCTTTCCCGAAATTGATTTTTGGCTCGGTCGTTGAGGAACTCTCGGAGGTGCCCTTTGCTGATTAGTCGGGCTACTTCTTCTTGGAGTTTCCTGCAATCTTCGGTCTTATGACCGTGTGTGCCGTGAAACTCGCACACCAGGTTGGGGTTCCTCTGTGACGGATCTGATTGTATGATTTTTAGCAACCTGATGTCTTTGATTTTACCTATGGCCAATACGATGTCTGAAACATCAATGTTGAAGTTGTATTCGGATAGTCGAGGTGCCTCCGTCGGTCCTGTGTGTATAGTGAATCCGACTTTGTTCACGAGTCCCCAAGGATTCTGACCACGATCTGTCTTTTGGTCGTTTCGGGGTATGTTACGCCTTGGGACAATCCTTTGATCTTCAGTGTACGATCGGTACCTTTCCCTGTTTGGCCTTGGTTCCTTTACCAGGAGCCTGCTAGGATATACTGAGCTCGAGGGGGCTCCTAGTTGGTCATCCTTGACCCTAATCTTTGACTGATACCGGTGGTGGATATTCGCCCAAGTCACGGCAGGATATTCAACCAAGTTCTGCTTTAGCTGCTTCGAAGCTATTGAGCTTTATTCGTTCAAACCTTGGGTGAAGGCCTGCACTGCCCAGTCATTGGAGACCCGTGGTGATTCCATTCGTTCCATTTGAAAGTGAGATACAAATTCTCGTAGCATATCGTTCTGTCTCTATTTGATTTTGACGACATCGGATTTGCTTGTAGCAACCTTGATGGCACCAACATGTGCCTTTATAAAAGAATCTGCCAACATGGAAAATGAGTCTATCTAATCTGGGGAAAAGTTGTGATACCACATCATGGCCCTTTTTTTAAAGTGTTTCTCCAAAATTTTTCAACAGGACAAATTCAATCTCGTCATCCTTTAGGTCATTACCCTTTACAGCACAAGTATAGGCAGTTATGTGCTCGTTGGGATCCGAGGTTCCATTGTACTTCGGGAGATCGGGCATTCTGAATTTCTTCGGAATGGGTTTTGGAGCAGCACTCGATGAGAATGGCCTTTGTACAAATTTCTTTGAATCTACACCCTTCAGAATCGGGGTGCACCCGGGATCTGATCGACCCTTGAATTGTAGGTCTCTACCATTTTGTCGTTATCTTCTATCTTCTTTTCGCCCGATTCAATCCTCTTTGTGAGGTCCTCGAGCATCTTTATAATAGCGGGGTTGGTTGCTGACCCGTTGTCGCTCGATATTTCCGGTACCTATTCGGCTCGAGTAGCTGTTTCCTGTGCTGCTGTGCTTGGGGTTTTTTTTGTGGATTTGTAGTTGAGCAATCGCCAGTTGTTGTGCCTGCAACATCTTAAAAATAACATGAAGACTAACCTTTCGTTCCTCCCGAGCTGGAATTCTTTGAGCTTCTTGTTGGTTTTCTTGGCGTATACTCCTAATAGTATGGGTGCTTATATCGACGTGTTGGGCATTGCGTGAGCCCACATCTATGGGAATTGGTTCTGGTGCATCCTCAGGGTTTCGTAGTGGTACACCGGCGCATGGAATAGCTACAACATTCTCTCCATGATCCTCAGGACCGTTGTTTTCATGTGCATTCACTGAGTTGAACATTTTGACCTAAAATCAAAGATTCTTGGACTAGATAAAGTGTGAAGAATAACTTGCATTTTTTAGTAAACCAGGACGAAAACAATCACTATTAATTTTAGCCCCATGGTGGGCGCCAAACTGTTTACCTTGAAAATGGTAATTACAATTGAATTTGATTTTGTGATTCTAAAAATATATGATTTATTTTAATGCCAGTTGTCAGATGATAGATGCTAGGTATGAGTTAAGAAAAAGGGATAAGAGCTTAAAGATAGTGTATAACGCAAACCGAATGGCCGTGAATCGGAGCCTCGAGCTAGCCTAAGCTGGGCCTCGAGGTCAAGCTGATGAGCTCGATCGGGAATGATCGATGGAGAACTAAAAGTTCTGAGAGCCTTGGTGGTGTCTCTTTATGATCAATGATAAGCAATAAATGAAGAACAATTAATAGAACACAATAAATGCAAGCAATAAAAGGAGAGACAATGGAGAATGTTTTAGTTAGAGAGCAGAGGATGTTCTTTTTCCTGTATTGAATATCCCGTGCGCAAGAAATGACAAGGGTCCCCTTTATATAGGAGGGTGAATCCCAACATAGTACAGGTGCATTTATTACAAAGATATGTGGCTGGTACAACCATTTATTACAAAGATATGTGGCCGGTACATCTATTTAATGTCACAGTACGGGCTTGTACTATCCTTGTAGACCTGGTCAGCTCTAACCATGTGCTTTGGGAATTTCCCTCTTGCCCAACATAGCCACCGATTTGCGATGCCCCGAGGTCGAACATAGGGAACCCTCGGGGCCGAACCTCAAGCTATTCCTCAAGCCTTCTGGAGATGGGCTATGGAGCGTTATAATAATCATAAAATTAGACTCTCCGATTTTAGCCGTACATAGTAAACCAGGTTAATCGGACGTTCAAAGTAAAAGAGGAACGAATACGAAGGTATTTACACAAATTGTAGGTAGCGCTGCATAAATTTATAGAATGGACCCATCGAGATCAAAATTGCGAGGCCGATGCTCTGGCTAACTTGGGGTCATCGACTGATGATGACGACTTCAACTCAAGAACGGTCGTGCAACTCATGAAATCGGTAGTGGAAGAAGGCCAAGCCAAAATAAATTCAATACATTTAACTTAGGATTTGAGAAACAAGTACATAAACTACTTGAAGAATATGAAGTTACCCTCAGACCCTAAAGAATTGAGAGCCCTACACACGAAGTCGGCCAGGTTCAGCTTGTTACAAGGTACTTTGCATAGAAGAACATTCTATAGCCCACTCTCCATATGGTTGAGGTTGAAGGACACTGAATACATCTTAAGAGAAGTTCATGAGGGCACCCGCGGAAACCATTCGGGGGTAGCATCTTTGGATAGGAAGATAATCAGGGTCGACTACTACTGGATCGATATGGAGAAAGATGCAAAGGACTTTGTATGAAGATGCGACGGCTTTCAGAGACACGCACTGATGATCCATCAACCCGGAGAGTTACTGCATTCGGTCTTATCTTCTTGGTTGTTCATAAACTGGCCAGTGGACATTGCCGGCCCCCTACCATAGGCACCTGGTTGTTCGGGATACCGGCCGAGATCGTGTGTGATAACGGGAAGTAGTTCATCGGTAGAAAGGAAAGCGAGTTTTTCGAAGATCACAACATCAAAAAGATTTTATCCACCCCCTATTACACTAGTAGGAACAGACAAGCAGAGTCTACTAACAAGACCATACTCCAAAATTTGAAGAAAAGGTTGACCGATGCCAAAGGAAAGTGGAAAGAAATTCTGCAAGAAATCTTGTGGGCGTACCGTACAACTTTAAAATCTAGCTTCGGAGCCACCCCATTTTTGTTTGTATACGGTGCCGAAGCATTGATACCGGTCGAAGTGGGGGAACCAAGCCGTAGTTTCAAATATACGATCGAAGAGTCAATCGGTGAGGCCATGAGTACGAGCCGAGAACTGTTGGTTGAAAGGCACGGGGCCGCCCTAGTACGGTTGGCCGCCCAGAAGCAGCGGATAGAAAGGTATTACAACTGAAGAGCCAACCTCCGACACTTCATAATCGGGGACTTAGTGCTAATGAAAGTAAATCTGCATACCCGGAATGTCACGCCCCAAAATCTGAGGAGCGCGACCGACGCTCAATCGAGTAAACCCGACCGAGCAAGCATGTTAGATCTCATTCTATCCAAACTAATTCATTAATAAATAGGAGATGGACTCCATTAATCAAATTCTATAAATATATCATTAACGATTCCCATTTCATTTTCATTAGCAACTTCATTAGCAATATTAAAGGTATTAGAAGTTTTATACATCATTGCCAAACATCAATATTTCTGTTCTAAATTCCCATGTCCGACACTACCCACAACCTCTCTACGGAGCCTCTAACTATAACTAAAGAATAATATGGAAATACCGGCAACAAGGCTCTGGCTATACCTTACACAAATACCAAAATAAGACTCCGGGAAGAAGAGCGGCATGAGCCACACAGGGCCCCGAGAGGAAAGTGGCTCATCAAGACAGCTGACGGAAATTGGATAGGGTGATACTGCCAGTGGACTGGAGTACCTACTATAGAACCACCTACAATCATAACACGAATGTAGCACCCCCGACAAAATGGACGTCAGTACATTTGAATTGTACTGGTATGTATAAACAAACTTCACCCCAAGTAAAATCAAATATCACACAAGTAACAGACATCAATAGAATCAACGATCAAATGCACGTGAAAGAAACAATCAAAGCCAAACAAATTTCATAATCTCTCCTTTTCCCCTTCAACATTATCACATCAATGATTTCACAATTTTGTCATATTTTCATTTCAATAGTGATTTCGATCACTTTCCACCCTTATTGCCTCGGCCACCCTTATTACCTCGGCAACCCTTATCACTACAACCCACACCTTATTACTTCATGTTGCGGCGCGCAACCCAATCCCACCGAACAATCATAATTCACAAATAACAAACAACAACAACAATTCACAAGAACAACAACAACAATTCTCAAAGAACAAATACAACAATTCACAAGAATTTCCGTAGCCGTCAATACCATTTCATCATATTCAACAATTCATATGCAATTTAAGTCACCATAATAATTACCCACGACAAGCCAAATATGTTATTACCACAGTTGTACCAAGTGCATCATTTACGATTTCCTTCCATCATTTGTTTCTCAGTTCTTACCACATAATACTTTTACAATCACACACCTACATTTGATTTGTTTCCATTTACTTGCACCATCATATCGTAAGACAACCAAAAACGTTCAAGGCACATTAATCACAAGAATTCACAATCAGTTCACATAAGTAAACACATACTTCCGTGCCGACATCCTCAAAACTTTGCACAAAATAAGATAGGCACATCAAATCACTTCTCACAATCACATATAACTTGGTGGTACGGAAATAAACTAAGGCAATCAATTCACATATTTTCATACAAGGTACACGTACCGTATGCTCGTCACAACAAGGGGATTCTACAAGAGTTAAAGTTAGCCATACATACCTCGTTTAAGATTTTCTTAAGTTACTACAACTTTCCAAAAATTCAAGAAATTCCAATATAGTTTGAGACATAACAAAATTGAACACAAATTAGAAAGGTATTCAGGGTTTCAGATCATTTGAGCATTTTATCAAGTACTAGTTGAGCATCTTAATCTCAAATCTCTTTTTCAAGGTTTTCCTTCATTCCCCAACCAAATATTTACTTATTTATGTTAAAAAATCTTCCCATAAACCTAAGTTGAACATGCATGTATACACAATATTAATACACCCTAGAATCATACCTTAATAACCCATCTTATACTCCAAACTCGAAATTAAAACCTAGGGTATAGAATCTTACCTCCTAGATGAAGAACTTGTGATTGGGATCTTTGATTCTTGAAGATTGATGCAAGATTGGATGATTTAAATGTTGGGTTCCTCCTTCTATCTTTAAAATGCTCTCACCTCTCTCTAAAATCAGTAGAAAATGACCCCAAAATGAACCCTAAAGCCTATATATTAAAATGGTGTCTGGTTATAAAAATTAGAAAATTAACCCTCTGATGTCAAGTATGCTACCGCAGAATGGGTATGCGGGCTGAAGATTCGTCGCAGAACTCGTTGCCCAGAACCGGGCTGTTCTGCCTCATTCTGCGATAGCAGAATGGTTATGCGGTTCGCAGAGTTTAATTTGTGATCGCAGATTTCACGCAGAATCGCATTTTTCCAGCTTTTGGTAATTTGTTCATAACTTTGTGTAGGAATGTCCAAATGAAGAACGATTTGAAGCGTTGAAAACTAGACTCGAAGACCTTTCATATGATAGGTTATACATCACCTAAAACTTTAGAGATATTTAGACATGCTGGTTCAAAGTTGGGACTAGTGCAAGATCATTGGGAATTTTAGCCTATTATTGACTTTTCCAATTTTTCTTAGACTTTTGTTTTTCATTGGACCCCAAATTACTTACCATAAGACTTATACACATTTTACCAAATCCAATGGATTTACACCACGTTATTAGCACATAAAAATGTTATAATAAGCCTACGTGACACCACGAAATCCTAAATTACTTAGCGAAAATTTCCGGGGCCTTACATTCTCCCCCCCAGGATCATTCGTCCTCGAATGAAGAGTAGATTCCGACTTAAATGATTAATATAATGAATCTCTTTTCTCACGTACCTCAAGACCCTAAATTTTGACTAACTCCTAAATTTTTCAAAAATTTTGGCAGAGTCTCCTTTGTAACTAGGCCTATCCACCTGCCAGAGAATAACAAAAATCATCTTAAAAACACATCCACAACTAGACAGAGCACCACAATGTATATATCAATAATACTAATCTTAGTATTACAAGCTCTACATTATCATAGGGGTACCAGAACATGGACTATACAGTTTTAGATCAAAACACCTATATGGTACCTTTCAAGTCAAACTAATTGATATTCAATCAAGCCAAAAAAAATATTTTCCTTCCACAACACTTTCAACCTTCCAGATGACCTTCTCGACTTACAAGCTCTATCATGACACGTTCTCGGAAATAATATCAACTCCTAAACATACATAACAAGGATTACAGATAGACACCTCGCGTGAGCTAACTATCCATTGACTTTACCTTTAATAATTTCCACTGTACAAATTACGTTCCACCGGATATTGCAATTCATGGTAACAACAACAACCCACAATTCCATCACATGGCCTCATACTATCAAGAATGTCATTTCATAGTGACCAAACAATCATGTGTTCATAATAGTCCTTACGAGCCATTAATGTAATTACAAAGGTGTTCATCAACAAGAGTATAATTTCATTTCAAACAACAATCCATATAAAGTCAAGCCATGATGATTCTTGCCAGTAGTGCATCATATAAGATATTACCATGACCATATAGTTTAATCAAATCAATTCATACCCCTCGTTTATCACTACCTTCTTAGACATAAACATATGGAAACACAAAGTACACGAGGAACAGTTACAGGGAATATCATACTCCTAGTGCAACCTGATGTGTAATACACTTATGTTACCTTTATTATCAACTCACATAACATCTTTAGGGGTATCTTTGATTCTTGAAGATTGATGCAAGATTGGATGATTTAAATGTTGGGTTCCTCCTTCTCTCTCTAAAATGCTCTCAACTCTCTCTAAAATCAGTAGAAAATGACCCCAAAATGAACCCTAAAGCCTATATATTAAAATGGTGTCGTGTTATAAAAATTAGAAAATTAACCCTCCGATGTCAAGTATGCTACCGCAGAATGGGTATGCGGGCTGCAGATTCGTCGCAGAACTCGTTGCCCAGAACTGGGCTGTTCTGCCTCATTCTGCGATAGCAGAATGGTTATGCGGTCAGCAAAGTTAAATTTGTGATCGCAGATATCACGCAGAATCGCATTTTTCCAGCTTTTGGTAATTTGTTCATAACTTTATGTAGGAATGTCCAAATGACGAACGATTTGAAGCGTTGAAAACTAGACTCGAAGACCTTTCATATGATAGGTTATCCATCACCTAAAACCATATAGATATTTAGATATGCTGGTTCAAAGTTGGGACTAGTGCAAGATCATTGGGAATTTTAGCCTATTATTGACTTTTCCAATTTTTCTTAGACTCTTGTTTTTCATTGGACCCCAAATTACTTACCATAAGACTTATACACATTTTACCAAATCCAATGGATTTACACCATGTTAATAGCACATAAAAATGTTATAATAAGCCTACGTGACACCACGAAATCCTAAATTACTTAGNTACCTCAAGACCCTAAATTTTGACTAACTCCTAAATTTTTCAAAAATTTTGGCAGAGTCTCCTTTGTAACTAGGCCTATCCACCTGCCAGAGAATAACATAAGTCATCTTAAAAACACATCCACAACTAGACAGAGCACCACAATGTATATATCAACAATACTAATCTTAGTATTACAAGCTATACATTATCATAGGGGTACCAGAACATGGACTATACAGTTTTAGATCAAAACACCTATATGGTAACTTTCAAGTCAAACTAATTGATATTCAATCAAGCCAAAAAAAAAATATTTTCCTTCCACAACACTTTCAACCTTCCAGATGACCTTCTCGGCTTACAAGCTCTATCATGACACATTCTCGAAAATAATATCAACTCCTAAACATACATAACAAGGATGACAGATAGACGCCTCGCGTGAGCTAACTATCCATTAACTTTACCTTTAATAATTTCCACTGTACAAGTTACGTTCCACCGGATATTGCAATTCATGGTAACAACAACAACCCACAATTCCATCACATGGCCTCATACTATCAAGAATGTCATTTCATAGTGACCAAACAATCATGTGTTCATAATAGTCCTTACGAGCCATTAATGTAATTACAAGGTGTTCATCAACAAGAGTATAATTTCATTTTGAAACAACAATCCATATGAAGTCAAGCCATGATGATTCTTGCCAGTAGTGCATCATATAAGATATTACCATGATGATATAGTTTAATCAAATTAATTCACACCCCTTGTTTATCACTACCTTCGTAGGCATAAACATATGGAAACACAAAGTACACGAGGAACAGTTACAAGGAATATCATACTCCTAGTGCAACCTGATGTGTAATACACTTATGTTACCTTTATTATCAACTCACATAACATCTTTAGGGGTAAATATGGATAATAGCCTACTCATCCTTGAAATTCTAAATCTCTAGACGAACACTCACACTAAACCCTTGATGACCTTCAATAATTACTCTAAGGTGTGCTTTCATAAACTGACCATAAAATTACCTATCCAATATATATGTGATCACACTGTGAAGCTTCATCTTTGACTTATCTGAACTTACAATACCCAATGGATCTAATACAGTGAGGAAGAACAGAGTTCAAGATCAAGTTGGAGTTATTGAGGAATTCATTAATGTGCTGAGCAGAGCATTTCATGAAGTTATATGCTAAGAGACACAGAAGGTTACTACTAACAATACTGATGTGGTTAATTATTGTGAGGACATCAATTATTAGACAAATAAGTCAAAGGGGTAACTCGTACATTGGCAATAGGAACCATTAAGGAGGAATACTCAAGTACGTGAACCACTCATTTTCTAGAGTGTAGGGAAAATCCGTTTATCAAGAATAAGAATACTCTGGCACCTTGAATGTGATATGGGTTCCAAAATACATGCAGTTGAATTACACTCTTGACATTACTTGACACACGGAATCTATGCCACAAGCCTGTGAGGATGAAAAGAAGTTGAACTATTCTGAGATTATCAAATTTCAGACAGCTTAACCCTTCCTAATAATTGATCACATATGAGGGAACAAAAGATATGACCACTTGTCTTCTAAATCAATATGCTCATGATATGTGCAAAAAATCTGAAGGCATCTAATCTCACCCCTTTCTAAAGTAAAACCACATAGCTCGGATATCTAAATGTTGGGATGAAATCATGTACTGGTTAGAGGCGTTCATGATGCTCCAGGAAGAGAGACAAATGCCATTCCTATCCACCCAAGGGGGTGTGATACCAAGGGTAGTAAAACTAACCTCACATGAAAATGATATAGTCAATTATTCTATAAGTCGAGTGAGAAGAAGGCCACATAACCCATCCAATCGAACCCATTTAAGACTTTGGAAAAAAGGGATGCACTTTGGTTTGAAATCAGGGAAATTTTAGCCCGAGCTTAAAGGAAAATCTTTACTTTTGAAACCCATGGGACAAGTCCTTGTAGTCCTACAAAATCGATAACAATGGCGAGGAAGTACTTAAAACCATTACGAGTTGGTATAAAACAAGACCTCAAAGTGCCCACATGGATAAGTTCGAAAGAATGAGACATCTTAATGCATTTATCTCGGAGAAGTAACCTGGGCTATTTGGTCACATGGACAAGTGGAGAAGGTAGATGATTGTTTAGGAAAAACTCTCAGAAGAAGTGTGAGCAATATCTTTTTATCCTAACAAAATGAACACATCCTCATCGTTAATGCGACAAGACTTCCTCTTTGATGCCATGAAACATAAATGAATTCTACAATGAGAGTTATCAGATGAAATAGATAGTAGGGTAGCAAAACTAATGATCACCATTTGGAACCAACGAGCATAAACCAAGATGAATACATTAGAAGTCTGTAGGAAAGGAGAAATTTGCCCACTCTCAGGGCGCTTGTAGAGTACATAAAAGTGAGGTTAATTAAATCATATCATACAGTTGGATAACTAGTCGAGACATTGAGATGATATAGTATTGAAGATTATGGGTAAACAACACATGATGCAAGACAAATTACAGGAAGTGAGAGAGCCTTATGGAGGTAATCTTTACATTGTAACCACTAGGAATGGTGGCAATACTAAGCGATTACGAGAAGCTACCTTTTTTTTAAAGAAGATCTTTATATGAAGTCACGTTATTTATAGCTCTAGAATTCAAAAATTCAATTTTGTTTAGAAACTCAACTTCATAATAAGCAGTACAACACACTTCTATACAACCAGCTATTACAAACCATATGGGGAGATGCTATAAGACTTGACTGAGAGAAAGGTTTTGACATACGAATGTGTTACTAGGTGTATTTCTCATTCGCCAACCCAAAACCAAAAGGCGAGACTTAGACTAATAAGCAGATCGTTGGACTAGCACAAGTATGGACAATCCATTATCGGAAAGAGATCATTCAATTTTGGCAATTGCGGCAGGCTATCAACCCTTGATGAATCTTGAAGTGATATGAGAACCCAATGAGATAGTATGGAATAATCATGGAGTGTTTGCAGATGCTCATAGTGAGTTTTTCATGGATTTTTACTTGAGACAATTAACACATGTTGGTGGTGTAAAGAGAAGATAAACATTTGTTATGAGTTGGACATGTTTCTGCTATATAAGCCCACAACTGCAATATACGACCATTCCACAAGCAACCACAATACTAGGACAAGGTGAGCTTCCTACTACGGGATGTCCCAAGTGGACACGAAAGTTATGGAGGCACAATATCTTCCTATGACGGGAATGTGAGGATCCCCAAATTTTCAGAGAGACTTTATGCGCACGGTGACCATTTCGGTTGACATGTGCTCAATTGATAGGTGTTAAGGTATGCTCTTATGTTACTAGGCAGTGAGAAACTTTCATGATGATATTCGCAAGAGAGTAGATTGACTGTTCAAACCATATAATCCATATACACAACTAAGTAAAACAGTGACTCGAGAAGGATCACAACGCTGGAATGCTTTGCATGGAACTTGGCACCACAAAGGTAAATTTTTACGACGGTGCATGTAGAGGCACGAGCGAGTAGACTTTGTCTAATTAAATAAAAGGATTCTATAAGACATTCATCGGATATAATCCCTTGGTGAGAATTTAGGAAAAGCAAGTAGGAAGTATCAATCCTAGAGTTATTACTCAATTCAAGGGCATAATTATATAACTTAATTCCACAAGAATGTAAATAAGAGGATTTATAATAGATAGATTCACGAATAGTGCGTCTAGTTCAAAGAGTTAATACATGCAATGTTTTGTTATTCAACACCTTGCTAAGACCACGTTTATGAGAACTCTTCAATAGGGATGTACATACACATTGAGTAG
Source organism: Nicotiana glauca (assembly GCA_026770625.1). Classification (NCBI taxonomy): domain Eukaryota; kingdom Viridiplantae; phylum Streptophyta; class Magnoliopsida; order Solanales; family Solanaceae; genus Nicotiana; species Nicotiana glauca. The sequence continues at coordinate 4,113 of MU765445.1, read as the reverse complement.
AATTCTTATTTGACTCACTTAACGACGTTAGGTTGATAGGGCAATAGCTTAATCGATACCCCTCGACTCCACATCTCTAACATACGTAGGTAATATGCTGATATACCACATGATCTGATGGTGCAGAGACATCAATAGGGACAAGGACACTCCCCTCTTAGCGATATGTTTTACCAATCTATCCACATCTCAATACATTCTCCTAACAAGTCCTTGGGCAATCCACTCGGACTCAATGGTGGGATCAATCCCTCCTTACATGCTTTAAATTCGCGGATTATGGCATCAATGTTACCAATCTTGAGAATAAGACTTAGAGAGGAAATTAGCTCCCTAACTTGAGCTTTATTGCACGATTGGAGTATAAAAGAAGGGTGCAATTCCTAAATGTCTGAATAGCCTCCAACTTATAGATGTGGTCGACAATACACCGATAAGAAGGACTCTACTAGACACGCCTACGAGACATCCTAGGACACTTTAATACCTTGGTCTCTGATACCAAGTTTGTCACGCCCCAAAATCTGATGAGCGCGATCGGCGCTCAATCAAGTAAACCCGACCGAGCAAGCCTGTTAGATCTCATTCTACCCAAATTAACTCATGAATAAATAGGAGATGAACTCCATTAATCAAATTCTATAAACATATCATTAACGATTTCCATTTCATTTTCATTAGCAACTTCATTCTCAATATTAAAGGTATTAGAAGTTTTATACATCATTGCCAAACATCAATATTTCTGTTTTAAATTCCCATGCCCGACACTACCCACAACCTATCTACGGAGCCTCTAACAACAACTAAAGAATAATATGGAAATGCCGGTAACAAGACTCCGGATATACCTTACATAAATACCAAAATAAGATTCCGGGAAGAAGAGCGGCATGAGCCATACAGGGCCCCTAGAGGAAAGGAGCTCACCAATACAGCTGACGGAAATTGGATAAGGTGCTACTGCCGGTGGACTGGAGTACCTGCTATAGAACCACCTACAATTATAACACGAATGTAGCGCCCCGGCAAAAGGGACGTCAGTACATTTGAATTGTACTGGTATGTATTAACAAACTTCACCCCAAATAAAATCAAATAACACACAAGTAACAGACATCAATAGAATCAATGATTAAATGCACGTGAAAGAAACAATCAAAGCCAAACAAGTTTTACAATCTCTCCTTTTCCCCTTCAACAATATCACATCAATGATTTCACAATTTTCTCATATTTCATTTCAATAGTGATTTCGATCACTTTCCACCCTTATTACCTCGGCCACCCTTATTACCTCAACCACCCTTATCACCACAACCCATACCTTATTACTTTGTGTTGCGGCGTGCAACCCGATCCCACCGAACAATCACAATTCACAAACAACACACAACAATAACAAATCACAAGAACAACAACAATTCTCAAAGAACAACCACAACAATTCACAAGAATTTCCGTAGCCGTCAATACCATTTTATCATATTCAACAACTCATATGCAATTTAAGTTACCACAATAATTACTCACAACAAGCCAAATATGTTATTACCGCAGTTGTTCCAAGTGCATCATTTATGATTTCCTTCCATCATTTGTTTCTCAGTTCTTACCACATAACACTTTCACAATCATACACCCACATTTGGTTTGTTTCCATTTACTTGCACCATCATATCGTAAGACTTAACCAACAACGTTCAAGGCACATTAATCACAAGAATTCACAATTGGTTCACATAAGTAAACACATACTTCCATGTCGACATCCTCAAACTTTTACAAACTTTGCACAAAACAAGATAGGCACATCAAATCACTTCTCACAATCACATATAACTTGGTGGTATGAAAATAAACTAAGGCAATCAATTCACATATTTTCATACAAGGTATATGTACCGTATGCTCGTCACAACAAGGGGAATCTACAAGAGTTAAAGTTAGTCATACATACCTCGTTTAAGCTTTCCTTAAGTTACTACAACATTTCGGAAATTCTAGCAATTCCAATCTAGTTTGAGACATAACAAGATAGAACACAAATTAGAAAAGTATTCAGGGTTTCAGCTCATTTGAGCATTTTATCAAGTACTAGTTGAGCATCTTAATCTCAAATATCTTTTTCAAGGTTTTCCTTCATTCCCCAACCAAATCTTTACTTATTTATGTTAAAAAATCTTCCCATAAACCTATGTTGAACATGCATGTATACACAATATTAATATACCCAATAATCATACCTTAATAACCTATCTTATACTCCAAACTCAAAATTAAAACCTAGGGTATAGAATCTTACCTCCTAGATGAAGAACTTGTGATTGCGATCTTTGATTCTTGATGATTGATGCAAGATTGGATTATTTAAATGATGGGTTCCTCCTTCTCCCTCTAAAATGCTCTCACCTCTCTCTAAAATCAGCAGAAAATGACCCCAAAATGAACCCTAAAGCCTATATATTAAAATGGGGTCGGGTTATAAAAATGAAAAAATTAACCCTCCGATGTCAAGTATGCTACCGCAGAATCCATCGCAGAATGAGTATGCGGGCCGCAGATTCATCGCAGAACTTGTTGCCTAGAACTGGGCTGTTCTGCCTCATTCTGCGACCATTCTGCGGTAGCAGAATGGTTATGCGGTCCGCAGAGTTAAATCTGTGATCGCAGATTTCATGCAGAATCGCATTTTTTCAACTTTTGGTAATTTGATCATAACTTTGTGTAGGAATGTCTAAATAACGAACGGTTTAAAGCGTTGGAAACTAGACTCAAAGACCTTTCATTTGATAGGTTATCCATCACCTAAAACCTTACAGATATCACACCTCCTTTTTTTTACACACCTACCCCGAAAGGATAAATGTATAAGGGAGTTTTTTTCATTTAAAGTGACATTATTCGAATTAGGATTATTTATTTATTTTTAGAGTCGCCACTTGGGATAGGATTGGTTTTTGGTGTCCCAAGTTATCGGTTTAATTTGAATCCCAAATCGAGGAAAATTCCGACTTCCCAATTGGAGTCTGCGAACCAAAAATTCTGAATAAGGAATTCTGTTGACCCGAGGGAAGGTGTTAGGCACCCTCGGATCCCGTGGTTCTAGCACGGTCGCTTAAATTATGATAAATGGCTAAAAATCTAATTTTTTACATGCTCCAACCTATAGTGCAATTTTATAATTATTTACCACTTCTTAACCATTTTTACGAAAGTGAACGTCATTTAAAAATGTGTCCTCGGATCACGTCACATGAAATGCATCCAGATCCTCGACACATTCTTATTCAACATTTTTGGATTTGGATTTGGGTCGCATGAAATGCACACCCGTATTTAGGAATATAATTTGATTAAAATTGCGTCTAAAAGAGACTAACATATTGTTATCTTTTGGGAAGGCCGTGAAATTTTCTAAACGACCCGTCCCGAATTTCTAAGTATTTTTATTAAGTAATTAATGTGGGCCCCGCAATTTATGGGTTTTGTTTGGCGAGGCTCGTCTCATTTTATTTATTTAAAGGCCAACACTAAAGCAAACTTATATTTTCTATTTATTATTTGTCTCTAAAAGGATTTATTAATTTACATTTATAAATTCAAGCCTCAGATTCAAGCCCGAATTCAAACAAAAGGGAGGACCCTTTTAATTTGAGCCCGCCACCTAATTCGAAACCCAAATTTATATTTGCAAATTAATTCCTACATTCCTATATAATCTTAATGACCTTTGACAATTTTTGGGCCTTAAAAGGTTCAGCCTACGAAAAGGAAAAAGAATAATTTTTCTTTATAACACTGCTGTAGCACTATTGGGTTTCAGCGTGAGCCCAGGAAGGAATTGGCCAGCCTGCCTTGGCAAATTATTACAGGCATAAAGTCTGGGCCACCTACGAAAGGCATTAGAGCCCAAACTATCTTATGGTAGACGGTTAAGCCTTTAGTTGTTAAATCAGACCAAGTTTTAATTCAAATTGAACACATACACACACTGAGATGCTCCAAATTATTTACCATGTGTTTCAGGCACAACTTAGATTACCTTATTTGCTTACCTATTAGTGAGTTAAAGAAAAATCATATGGAAAGCTTATACAAATTCAAACTATA
>MU765442.1:58830-104303 GCA_026770625.1 Nicotiana glauca | reverse complement strand
GACTGTAACAGAGTCAAACTTTCCTCGGTTCGGGATTAATTCGGTGACTTGAGACACCATTATATTCTCAAGTGGCGACTCTGAAAAATTTAATAACCAATCCCGTTCCGACCGTTCTTTAATTGGAAAAACTCTTTTTGCTTATTATATCCCTTTCGCCGAGGTGTAAGCACCGTCAAAAAAGAGGTGTAACACTTTTTAGGATAATTAATTGTTTAATATTACAAAAAATGAAAGAAAATAACAAAAAAATAGCTCTTTTTTGCTTTTTTCTACCTTTAATTTTCGAATTCATTACATTTTGCTTCTAATTTGGGAATTAACTAATTTTTGTAAATACTATGAGGGTGAATTAGTTTATATTATTAAATTAATTTAACTTTAATTTTAGCTTTATTTTAATTTGAAAAGAAAAAGAAAAGAAGAAATAAAAGAAAGAAATCAGATTCTGGGCCACTTTAATTTGAATTCCCCAAGCCCAAGCCATTTCTTTCAGATACCCGTGCAGTTGGCCCAATCTGTCCCCTATAACATGATCCAAATCCTCTTAATTTCGAATGACATCGTTTTGCCATATGCAATGTCGACCCTTCATTTGATTCCATCCAACGGGCACCCTCATTTCCCCCAGTCACATATTAGTGTCCAAACAACCGCGTATCCCCCTGTACTTCGACCCCTCACTACCCCACTCGTCTCTCTCAGAGAACAGTACCCTCCCATGTAATGTCGTCCTAAGACCACCATCTTCCACCGATGGAAATTGCCCAATGGCGGCGGCAAGTCTCCGTTCCCCACCAAAATTACACCATAAATTCCCCTCCACCTCCACATCTCGAATCCACAACTAGCTTCCCTCAAAACCTACCCTAATCCCTCGAATCTTGATCTGAAGCTCCTAACCCTAGCGTCGCCACAGTTTCTACGGTAACGGCGCCGCCTCTAATCAACCTTAAAATCTCACCACACACTCTCCACAGTCCTTCAAAGACCAAACTATCTTTAATTTCTCTGAAATTCCCTCCGTTGGACTTTAATTTCAGATCTTAAAAAATGGAACCCTAATTATTTTTTTTATCTTCGAGCTATCCTGCAAAGGTCAAGGTTTATTCTCCAAGCATTGAAGACATTTCGACTCGAAATTAGTGTTAGCCGGTTGTTATCACAAGAACAAACCGACTAATACTCGTTTTTTGTCCAAATCAAGGCGGCTAGAGTTTATCAAAATTGAAGTGTTATTTCTTTCTTTAGTTATTTCCCCTTCATCTAGTTTAGTTGTTTCTTCTTTGTTTTCTACATCCACTTCCTGTTTTTATTAGTTTTCTCCGATAAAGTTTCACTATGATCTTTGTGTTTTTCTTTTGCTTCCTTTCATCTATTTTTCTTGGTTTTCCTACTCTGTTCTTAGTTCCTAATTCATATTCACAAGCAATTTTAGTTCTGTTTTGGTTCGATAAGATTAAAGTTCATAAGAAAAAGAAAAAAAGTCATTGGGCTTTCTTTTTGCCTTGCTCTTCATACTGATTACTGATTTTAGTCAAGCCCAATTTGTTGGTCTGTGTGTAATGAATTAATAACAAGTTCAAAAAGAGTGCCTTAAAATTCTCACGACCTTGGTTCTTTCTCATTTGTTTTGGCTTGACCAGATTGGGATGCTTAAGCCAGGCCTGATTTCTTGTTTGGGTTTACAGGGTCNGGGGGGGGGGGGGGGGGGGAGGTAATTTAGGTAGTTTAGAGAATGGGGATAGAAGGGAATCTTGGGTAACTAATTTAGAAGCTTCTAGTAGGGTTTTCTATAAAATTCTAGGCCTTATCTTGGGTAGCATGTCAGAAAGTGATGGATAAATTGGCAAGAAAATGAAATTAAGGGGGGACTAGCAGTGCAAAACAAAATTCTGTAGTTGCCCTATTTGCTTGCCTATAAAGGTATTGCATCCTTGCCTTGCAAGTGAGATTTTAATAGACCCCATATAGAGCTAAGAGATTTGAAGAGTTGAAACTACCAAAAAAAAAAAGAATTCTAAGAGATAAAAAATACAAAAAAAAGAGGGATAGATTCTGAAGAAGGAAAAATCCATAAATAGAGATACATAGAGTTTATTCACTGATCTATTGAAAGTTTTGCCATATCCTTTGATTTCTGAGTTTGTTTTTTCCGGTGAAACACTTCTACTTCATTTGGGGTTTTAAAATGAGTCGAATCTGGTGTTGAGATCAGTGTTGAAGTCAATCCGGCTACTATTTTTTATTGGGGTTGATCTTGGGGTTTGAACATCATTTTCTGGGTTTTTAAATCGATTCCTAGCTTTGTTTTCCTGCTGCTTGTTCCTGTTACATTGCCATTGCTAATCTCCTGTCTCTTAACTCCTTTCATTTTCAGGTACTTTCCTTAGCTCATGACTGAGGCCTGATTGTTAAGCATGTATGAAGATTTGGAAGTTCAAGTTGAAATTTGAATAATTCATCTTAAATTCTTGATGTAGTTACTGTTAGTTATTACCATTAATTCAAATTAGGTGCTTCATTTCATTTGGTTTGATTTCTAATTTGTGTTGCGTGATTTAGTTGCTAGATTTAATGTATAATTTCCGATTATTGGATGTCGTAATGTTGTTTGAATTCTGCTCGCATGAATGGACTGTCAATATCGCTGTAGTAGAGGTTTTATTTGAAGTTGTGCATGATATAGTTATGGCTGAATTCTGCTGGGAATCATGGGTGTTCAGTTTTGTTAAAAAGGGGCTTAGTATAAAGTGTGTCTGCTTAGGTTCATATCATTCTAATATTAATGAGTTATTCAGGGCTCCAGTTAGTTGTTTCTTTTTCAGTGATTTCTACTAAAGTTTATCAAATCAATTTTGAAAAACAGAGTTTAGCATGATTATATGATGTTTATTTAGTTCTGGGCTCTCACTCATGTTTGTCTGTTCATTCAATTTCGAAATAATTAATGTTGAAAACTAAGTGGGCATTCTTGGTTGTTTTGAATTGAATATGGACCATTTTATGTGTTTGAAATCAATTTGGGAGTATTTGATCAAATTACTTGTCTATTATTTCATGATAGATGAATTTGGAATTCGAATGGCAATTTGTGCATATATTTTGGGCTTAGATTCAAAATAGACCTGCTTCATGTTAGTTTATCTAAATGTGTTCACTTCTCTTCCTATTCCTCTTGCTGCCATGTTAATCTCAAATGTGGGCCTGCTGGGTGTAATATTGTATTTGGGCCTAACCCTCGTTAGCCCAAATTGGTCCTTAAGGCTTTCCTGTGGGAATCAAACTTCGGGCTGTCCCTTTAGTCCAGTTGTTCTTTTAAGAGATCTTTGTTTTCAAAGTCAGGGTCAAGACTGAAAATATCTCCCCAAGCCCAATAAGGCATCACACATATGGAGGAGTATAGCAAATGGAAGGTCATTTGGGGAGCCATAAAAATGGATTATAGTTTAACTGAGGGCAGCCATGATAGCTAAACGATTAATTGACGGCCCTCACGAACTAATATAGAAACTTGATTAGAGTAATTCGAGGTGCGCCATGCTAAGAAAAAATGACAATTGTGTGCCCGTCATTTTAATTAGTATTGTTTTAAAATTCTTATAATTTGAGGCGTGCTATTTAGCGAATTTTCATGGCCCTCGCAAAGTTAACAACACATTAGTTGCTTTAGGTGCGTATTTTAGTAATATTACCTTCTTAAACTCGGGTGTGCATTTCATGTGACGCAAATCCAAATACCAAAATGTTGAACAAAATGTTGAACAAAAAGTGTTTCAGATTACGGGTGCATTTCATGTGACGCGATCCAAAAACATGTTTTAGATGACGTTCAATCTTCGTTAAAATTAAAAGAGGTAAATAATTTGAAATTGCACTATAGGATTAAAAATTTATTAAAATCAGATAATAGGCCAATTATGATAGTTTAAGCGACCGTACTAGAACCACGAAATCCGGGGGTGCCTAACACCTTCCCTCAAGTTAACAGAATTTCTTATTCAGAATATTTGGTTCGAGAGGATATGTCGACCGTCCAGGCCCAGACGAACCAACCAGCCCATTCTCGGCCCCCCTCTTTATCATCGACAACAAACGGTGGGGATGAATGACACTTCAGGGTTAGTAGGCCTTGATGTGAAAGGTCCAATACAGCTGGATGAGGTGGTCGAGCGTAAATTCGAGATCGGCATTCTCCGCAAAGAACCTCATCATCAGCACCACCCGCCAAAATGACGGATGTATCTGTGCCAAAGTAACCCGATACTTCAAGCAAAAATCAACCAAAACCCTATCGGGGAGGGGGGGTCAAATGCGAAAGGATATAGGTGCATGCTCAAGAACCCATAAGTGGAGCCCGCGAAGCCCTTATCTGGGGAAAGCACCGGCAGAGTTACCCCCTTGCTCCACCCGCACTGCCTCCTTGCCATCTCCAGGTATTCCTCTATTATCAAGGCCATCCTCTCCAGAGCAAAATCTCACAGCTCCAGAGCTCCAGGAGCAGCACCCCTTTATAGCCTGCCGGATCGGCCTTGAAGTGGTTCCTATGAATATGGTGAAACTAACAGGTCTTGGCAAGGGTGTGCACCAACACTTTTTGCGCCTGAGGAAATGAAGTACCCCATGCCAAAGAGGAAAGGTGGCTATCTAAAGGTAAAAAAGTCTTGCCAAGGAGTTGAAGCCACCCCACATATATGCGAGAAGCAGTGACAATTCACCTGCCCGAGGCAAACCCCGGGAAGCCGACAGCCTCGATGCAAATTTACAGGTCGATACCCGATCTTGAAAGAATCCTCCAATGAGAAGTCAAGACTCGAAGGGTTGTTCATATTATCTCCATGCTCGAGGCAGCATTCTATGTCAAGAACCCCCGACCCAAAGTAATCGGGCCTTGGTGAACTTTTAACGCCGACACTTGACATAAGGAAAGTACCTGGTCTCGTTTATCCCCTCAGTAGAGTATATTCTTAGTCATTAAATTTTTGCGTACAACAGCCCCCAAGGGGTCGATACATACAATTACAAAAGCTTACAGGAGTCTACACCTAAAGCGGAGGAACGGACGGATGTACATGTGATAAAACCCGGATGCCCAGTCCACCCTCAAGAATCCATCTCTAGTATCAGCATCCTCGGGTGCCGCTCCCTCGAGCACATATCCTTGAGGGTGACCCCTTCCACCTCCATCTCCCATAGTTTCCCAGCTCAATCCCCCTAGGGATCCTCGCCGGAGAAGATGAAGAAGAGGAAAAGGAGGGGACACAGAAGAGGCAGAGGAAAAAGACATGGCCCGCCAAAGCCAAAGGTTAAAGATTCGACGGGTCCCAGCCTCAATGGTCGGTAGTTCCACTTTATCCCTTAGGAAAGAAAAAACCCTAGGAATGAAGTGCCACACTAGGCCTAGGCAGAAGAGTGAGCAGCGGTGCATAATTTGAATAACTATCTACATAAAGGGGAAATGGCTCCCCGTCCCTCATCACCTCGAGCCAGCAGCAGTAGTAAGGCCAACATACCGATGAACACATTAATAGTGGGACAGTACGCTTATGTTCAACGAAGGAAGGCCACAACAGAATGCCACAACGTAGTCTAAAGGAACTCGTCCAAACAGACTTGAGATCATAAGCCCCTAACATGATTTTCAAGGGTAAAGGAAGAGGATAAGAAGGAAAAGGAAAGTAAGCCAACAGAAGCATTGAGATAGGTAAAAAGCCAAGGCACCCCCAATTATAGGGGTATTACGACACGGTCATCTAGGCTTTGGAAGACTGACCAACAGGCGCGGTTAATGAAACCATGGAAAACTTAACCAACGGCGGTACCTGCACCTTGGGGAATAAGATCCAGGGAGCGCAATAAATGAGGTCGAAAAGCACGAGCACGTAGATGTCCAATCACCGTGAATCTTGCACCACGGGTCGCATCATCAACATTCATTCATCAAAAGAATCTCAAGGATTCAATTGTCAGAGTCATTTCCCATCACTTCAGTATGGGAAACACGAAGACTATCTGTACGCAGTGAAATCAGAGGGGCCAATTTCCCGCCATCAAGCCATCTCGGGAGGTACCTCGAGACCTCGAGAATATGAATCCAACTCGGGAAGATACCTCGAGACCCCAAGAACATGAAGCCACCTCAGGAAGATATCTCAAGACTCATATGATATGAAAGTCACAACTTAGTCCACTTATTCGAGGCCTGCCGAGGTCCAATTCAAGGACGAAATGAAGAAAAAAGGGGCAAGTCCCCAAGATACGCGGTTGAGTCTGACAGGAGTAGCCGATCCCTAGCCTATGCTGGGGTGTCGAGTCAAGCCATCACATCTCCATATTTCATAAATTGGATATACATGTATTCTGAGTTTTCCTCTCCTACAAAAAGGGGACTCGCCCTATCTAGTAAGGGACTGATATTGCTTCAACTATTCTACAAAGTGCAATAATCTATCTTTCTCTCTCTCTCTCTCTCTCTCTCTCTCTCTCTCTCTCTCTCTCTCTCTCTCTCTCTCTCTCTCTCTCTCTCTCTCTCTCTCTCTCTCTTTTCTTACTAAAGTTTATTGGTTCTCAGTGATACCGAGGATACCTCTATATCCTTTGCCTCTACATGTGTTACTTCATTTTACATGTGTTCATCATTTTATATGTGTTCTTCATCGTACAAACTCAATTTCGGTTATAACTAGCTTCATTTGATTATATCTCTACCTGTTAGATTACTCACAAGTATCCCCAATGACCTGAGGTCGACCTCGAAGTCCCAATCGACCAAGCCTACGCACGGGTAGCAGAACTTTTGGTTCGTTTGTTACCTCATTTATCTTCTGCCTCATTGTTAAAACTCAAAATACTCGCATCGTCTGCTCTAACAAATTAGATAGGGAATAGATCACATATTTTTAGAGTCCCATTTAACAAATTTAATTGTTGTTATAATTTTTACGGTAAAAAACCTTCCTTAAAAGAGTTGTCACGTGTCGAAATCCGATTTCACAAGAAGAAGAGGCGCGACAGCATGGCGACTCTGCTGGGAAACTTTTAGGCTCTTACCATAAGCGAACTTGTTCTATATAAATTAGTCATCTCTGATAAGCATGTCTTTATTATTTTGCTGATACATGAATATCCCGCTCCCATTTCCCTTTATTGTTACATATACACCCTTTTTCTGTTTTCCCTTTATTTGAATTCACATGCAAATCTATGCTCCATTTGGTCATAACATATGTTTTCCTTTTTCTATGAATTGCTACATCGTGTCTCTCCCCACGCTCACTCTCTTGTTTACTTTTTTATAATTTTCATATTGTGCAAACTAACTTCTTCCTTGTTTTCCTTTCTTTTATGTCTTTTCGTTTCATTTAATATTGCATTTACTATTTTCTTCATGCAAACTATTTGACAACGTGCAATTTTCTTTTTTTGCATAAAGCATGCTCCACATCATATTCCACTCATGCGTAATTAATACCATAGTGGCGCTTGATGAGTGTCTGTGCTCTTCCTAAATCACCCTCTAAATTTGGAAAGGCTTATTTGTGGTAAAACTAGTCTATCAGCGGTGCAGTCGACAGTTTCGTGCCTTTCCCTCTCAAATTGTCCGCTTGAGGGTACTGGTCTAGACTCTTCGATATTAACTGTACATGTATCATGTCCAAATATAGTATGTGTTAGAACGATGTCCGTGTAATAACTATCTAAGATAAGCCTTGTCCAAAGTCTGCCGGGATTTCCACAATCTCAACAGGCACAGTCACGGTCTGCACATTATTTGGAGAAAACATGCCAATATATTGATCATTAACATCTAAATAGCTAAATCTGGAGGGGGAAAAGGCTAACTCTATTTGTTTTGTAGAAATAACGCACGAAGTCCCATGTTCAACATGGTTCAAAATATCCCACCGTTGTTGTTGGATTGTGTAAAATCTCCCGCCAAGTAAAAAAAATTATGTGAAAAGGGTCCTCAGAAATTTATCCTCCTTGTCAGACATTCAGCAAAACAATGCATTAATTGAGCCCACCACCATGTTCAAGGATGAGAATAGAGCCGTGTTCGTGTTGTGGTGACATAGAAATTACTCCCCTTTTAGAAGAAATAGTAGGTTTCGCTGGGCTCCAAGGGATAGCCCTGGTTTATTGGTACCGAAAAATCTCATTTCTCGAGGTTTCTTGAAAATGATGGGTTTTAGGAAAAATGAAGTGTTAGTCTATCACGCCTCAACCTCGGGAGGCGCGACCGGTGCTCCATCGAGTGAACCCAGTCAAGCAAGCCTTATCACACACTACCTACCCCACTTTTATTAATAAGATAACCATGTTCCTTTTATTTATTTATTTTTATTTAGGAAAGGAAAGGTGGTACATTCAACAGTGATAGTTCATTCCATATTGCAAGCTTAAATTGTAGATAAAGTTAATTTCTGGAATTCCCATAAAGTTACAATTTATAGATAGCAGGGGTTTATAATTACAACATAGTTCATGAGTCCCACAACACCCATACATGACCCGCACATATGTCTACGGAGCCTCTAAGGATACAAAAGATGAGTATGATAATGCCAGCAACATGGCCCCGACTATACCTCAAAATGAAAATCCACAACAACAAAAGATATACAATACAACCCCTTGAAGGAGGATGGGGCTCACCAAGTCTTTGAGGAGAAGGTAACCTGCTACGCTCGATTGGCAATATCTGCAATGGAGCCACCTACATTCATTTAAAAATGTAGCGCCCCCAGCAAAAGGGATGTTAGTACCATGGAATGGTACTAGTATATATAACTAAATACCATTTTACTAGAAAGAGCTATCAATCAAGAACAAGAAAATGACAAGAGAAATTCAAAGGTTTTAACCGGACACCACATCATCACATAAATGAACCATACAATCTTCCACATAATTTCCAAAACTCGATTTGGGGCATTTCATCCACATACTCATCACTATTCTCAACACCACCGCTATCTTTAGAAGAGTCCGATCACAACCCGATTGGCTAGGTCACCTCATTCGAGACATGTACCTCAGTCATCAATTCATTTCCCTTTTTTCGAAACTCAACATTTTGCACGTCACCACCATGTGTGCGGCATGGTGTCCGACCACGGCCCGACTGCCTAGGCCGCCTTACCTAGGCATTGTTCCTTTCTCATTTAAATCTTTATTTCACATATATCATATCCATTCATTGGCACTTAGGGCCACGATTATTAAATCTTTTCCATTTCCAATGTCCATCTAGAAATTTGTGGTCATAGGCACATTCGAAGCAATTCAAGTGGCAAACACAAGTAGGATTTCACATAGTTAGCACGGAAACCTTAGTTTTAATCTTGGCTTATAGCTCAAGCATGCCAACACATGATTTGTATTCTTCACATATCTTTAAATATAAAGGATTGTTTATTACACACGTTAAGGCACACTCTTCATGTTGGTGTATATATATAATTGCAAACCAATTCATATGAAATAACAATCGGTACATCAACAAGTTCTAGTCTTACCACGTTTTTGTAATCGCCAACGGAGCTCGATTTCTAATAAAAGGGGGGTTTTAGCCATACACACTTCAATATAGCTTTCCTTAATCCTTACAAACTTTCGGAACTCTTAGCACTTCGATCTATTGTGTAAGAATGACAAAATTGAATCGAGAATTAGAGACGAGATTGAAATTATAGCTTGGTTCGAGCATATCATCAAACACTAAATGTGCATTGTGATCTTAGGACCTTTTTGTGAGGAATTTCTATCATTTTATACCCCCAATTGCCTTCTTTTTAGTTTTCTACCTTCCAATATCCTATGGTGTGATATGCATGCAAGAATTTCTTTTTTATACTCATAAATTACTTCACTACTGACCCCTTATAGCTAAGTATAGAAATAACAGATAAGGTGATGAATCTTACCTCTTAGGAATGAAAATTTTGGTGTCTTCACTTGATTTTCTTCAATGTTATAGCAACATTCAAGGAGTAATTGATGTGAGACACTTTCCCTCTCTAAGACTCTCTCTCTATCTCTCTCTCTCTGTAAAAGCATAAGATAATATGCTCAAAATGAGCTATAACAACGAATATATCGATAGGGGGTCGAGTTTAAGAATTAGAAAATTTGAGCCCCGAGTCAGGTTTGCGATCGCAAAGTGGAAATGCGGCCCGTAGAATGGACCGCAAAAGTGCTCCCAAAATTTCATCCTTCTATCTGGGTTTGCGGCAGAAATGTAGTCCGCATACCCGTTCTGCAGTCGCATAATGCACCGCAGAATTGCCCTTTACAAAATATTAAGATAATTATACGATGACTATGCGGTCCGCATATCAGTTATGCGATCGCATAATGGACTGCATTTTTGACCTCAAATTTCACTAATACACTGACTCACTTTGCAATAGAAATGCGATCCGTATACTTGATTTGCGACTGCATTCTGGACCACATAATAGCACTTTTCTTGAAAACTTTGATTATTCATTTTTAAATGCTTAGATCAGTACAAAAGGGTCCGAACACATATCCGTAGCTTGGCACTACGAGCTTCTAAGTTTTGAGTATAAGTTTTTACGGGGTCTTACATAGTCTATCTGAAGAAGTCTTACATACCATTCGATTTCCTCTATGAGTGTTATGGGCACATCAAGTCATATCGCCTTTATCATGATTAGCTTGCCATCACTTCTTGGGGTTGGACTTGATAAGTTGGTATTTTACCAACTTATCTTGTCTTTAAACCTATACTTTTGTTATGTTTGAGTGATAAAAATAATGTGTTTAATGTCATTTACTTCTATTTTACAGGTTTTATGTAATTTATAGGTAATGGTGAAGAAACCAAGTAAAAACAAGTCAAAAGGTAGCTAAAATAGACAATGAGAAACCACCCAGTGGTTTACTCTTCAAGAACGCGAAGGTACTATGCGAACGCGAAGAAGCAGGCATATAGACCTTCACGAACACAATGTACGCAATGCGAATGCAAAGAACCTGAACCTGAACATTCGCGAATGCGAAGGATCAAACACAAACGCGATGCCCGAGGAAAGTAAAACATCACGAACGCAAAGGTGTGAACTCAAACGCAATGCCTGAGGAAAGCAAACCTTCGCGAACACGAAGGTGTGATCGGGAACGCGATGAAGAAACTGGGCGTGAAAATTGGGTAGTTCTGGAATTTTACATTTTTGACCGCAAATCCTTTAATACCCAAACCAGCTCATTTGTAAATAATTTTTGGCATATTTTTCAGTTCGATACATTAGAGAGAACAAGGTGGAAGCTAGGGTTTTGCACACTCACTTGGGTCTTGAAGATTTGAAGTTTGTGGTTAAGGATTTCTTACCCATTTACGTTTATTTCTTCATTTCCTTGCTTTGTATTGTATATCTAAGTGTGTAGTATTTTATCCAACACTTGAATCTTGTTTATGGAAATATTCTTGTTTAAAGTGTGGATTAAATACCTTATTGTGCATATGTATTGAATGATTTTTATTCTTTTATGAAGTGAGTTATTGTTTATTTAATTATTCTTGTTCTTTAATATTTCAAAAGGGATTACATAACCCTAGAACTCTCCCATTAACTCTAAATTAATTTTGGAAAAGATAATTTGGGGTTGGAAAAGATTAATTAACAAGAACTTGAGGCGTTAACCCTCATTTTATAGTTTCTACATAGGGATAAAATTGAACTACTTGTAGCCATATCTGGGTGTGCTTATCCTCTTAATTGGATTAGGAATAATTCAATTAGGAAGTCTTGTTAGTCATCGGAAGAAGCTGATTAAGAATTATTGTCCATGGCTAATTAACATAACCTCTCTCATATTTGTAAAATCGTGAAATACATTGGATCGTTACTTGAGTGTAATTCCTGATGCAACCATGCTTGTAGCTATTGATCATTTTACTTACTTTCTAGGTTAGTTTACATTTATTCATTTAGATATAAATATTTTGCAAAAAATAATTCAGTGTTTGGCATTGCGCGATAAGTGATAATTCTCTTACATTCCTAATCGCCTATATATTGTTCTCTGTGGGATTCGACCCCGACTCATAGTTGGGTGAATTATATTCCATTCGACCGTGTCCATTTACTTTTTAGTAGTAGATTTGGACGTCATCAAAATTTATTTGAGTGATAAAAATCGTGTGTTTAATGTCATTTCCTTCTATTTTACAGGTTGTATGTGATTTAGAGGTAATGATGAAGAAACCAAGTCAAAAAGGAGCTAAACTGGACAATGAGAAACTGGCCAGTGGTTTACTCTTCGCGAACACGGAGGACAAACCGCGAACGCGATGCCCGAGGAAAGCAAACCTTCACGAACACAAAGGTGTGAACGCGAACGTGATGCTTAAGGAAATCAGACCTTCACGAACGCGATTAAGAAACTGGGCATTTCTAGAATTTCACATTTTTGACTCCAAAACCTTTAATACCCAAACCATCTCTTTTGTAAAAAATCTTTGGCTGATCTTTGGCATATTTTTCAGTTCCATACATTAGAGAGAACAAGGTGGAAGCTAGGGATTTTCACACACACTTGGGTCTCGAAGATTTGAAGCTTGTGGTTAAAGATTTCTTACCCATTTATGTTTATTTCTTCATTTCCTTGCTTTGAATTGCATATCTAAGTATGTATTATTTTATCCAATACTTGAATCTTATTTATGGAAATATTCTTTTTTAAAGTATGGATTAAATACCTTGTTGTGCTTATGTATTGAATGATTTTTATTCTTTAATAAAGTGAGTTATTGTCTCTTTAATTATTCGTGTTATTTAATGTTTCCAAAGGGATTAGCTAACCCTAGGACTCGCCCATTAACTTCAAATTAATTTTGGAAAAGATAATTTGGGGTTGGAAAAGATTAATTAACAAGAACTTGAGGTGTTAATCCTAATTTTATAGAATCTATTTAGGATTGAACTACTTGTAGCCATATCCTGGTGTGCTTATCATCTTCATTGGGTTATGAATAATTCAATTAGGAAGTATTGTTAGTCTTCGGAAGAAGCTAATTAAGAATTATTATCCGGGGCTAATTAACATAAACTCGCTCATATTTGTAAAATTATGAAATACATTGGATCGTTACTTGAGTGTAATTCCTGATGCATTCATCCTTGTAGCCATTGATCATTTTGCTTGATTTATAGGTTAGTTTATATTTTCTTATTTAAATATAAATATTTTACAAAAACTAATTCTGAGTATTTGGCGTTGCGCGATAAGTGAAAATTCTCTTACATTCCAAATCGCCTACATATTGTTCTTTGTGGGATTTGACCCCGACTCATAGTTGGGTAAATCACAATGCATGCGAGACGTCATCAAAATTCGCTCCATTCGGGGAACAATTTGGCGTAATTTAGGTTGTTTGAGAAATAAGAGTAAGTGCTTTGGTCCAAACTTGTGAATATTTTTGTAATTAATTTTCTTACCTTGGTCTATTTTTCTTATTGTTTCTTATTTATTTTATTATTTTTGAAAAATGGCATCATATAATAAAAATTGGTCGGATGGTAGTTGTTCATAATTTGATGACCCTTGTCCTTATTGTGGAGGACCACACTCGTGGCAAGATTGTTTAAATTCTCCCGGGGGTGGATTGTGCGCACAATCTCAAACTCATGAGTGGAGTATTTGTGATAAGTGTGATTTTCAAAATGGTCATTGGGATGATTGTGCTTATGTGTCCTTCCCTTCCCCAATCCCCTGCTATGATGATTCCACTTTTTGTGGTAAAAATTATGGGGTTATGGAAGTAGAAGAAGTTGAGCATGGTCAAAATGGAGAGTTCAAGCTCATGTTGGAGTGTTTACTTGAAGGATCAAACAAAGAACAATGCGCCTTGGAGGAGATTTTGGAAAATAGTCTCCAAAATGACTTGGCACTTAGAAGGTTGCACTCACAAATGGGAGAAATGCTTGAAGCTTTAGAGGTCCAAAAAGCCTAGGAAGTTACTGATAACTAAGAATTTTTCTTAGATGTGGAAGCCGAAAATCCCTCCTTGGCACTTGATCAAAACCAAGAATAACTCTCAAATGCTCAAAATGAGAAGATGATGCTCATGTTGGAGACCATTCTTAAAAATGAGGAGAAGCACAACTTTGCACTCGAGGACTTGAAACAAGGCTTGACTTACAATGTTCAACATATCTGCACTTTGGAAGATCAAATGAAAATATTGGTTAAGGCTCACTATGCCCACCAATTTGAGAGTGTGGAAGGAAGTCAAGAAAAGTCTGATTCCAAGGAAGAAAGTGACCTTTACTTTAAGAAATCAAGAATTGAACATCTGCCAACCTACTCCATGAGTGTTAATGATGACAAGAAAAATATCTAATTAGAGTCAACAGTGCAAATGAAAATTTGGTTGAGATTGACTCTAGTCCGGGGGAGAAAGAGGATGTCGAAATTCATGAAGCATTGCAATTTGGAGGTTTGATGTCACATTCCAAGTATTTTTCAACATAGGAAGTGTGTGCTGATATGGAAGTTGTACTACACGGATCAATGAAGGACTGCGAGGAAGAAAAAACTCAGACCATACATCTTACAATTTGAGGGAACGACAAGGCAAAATAACATTCCTCACATGAGAGCCAAGAAGTGCAAAAGGAAGAATTTAAATCTTGGCTTGATCATCGACTTACCACCCCCCATCACTCGTGGTCACAAGCTTGATTCCAAGCTAGGTGATTGGTTCATATCACCCAGGTGGCAAGAAAAGTAGTAAAGTTGACTTGCATCGTGCCACGACGTTAAATGCGGCGCTTGGTGGGAAGAAACCCATCATTTTTTTAAAATTTTTGGTCATTTTTGAAAATTTCTTTTTTAGAATATCTTAGAATATTATTTGTGACTAATCTGCCAAGGTTTAGATTTTTTGGAGTTGATTTAAGTAGATCAGAGTGGTCCAGAGAGGCAAAACCAGTAGCTGCCAGAACTATGCAACTGCAGAAGAGAACAACGATTCGTGTTCGCGAGTTCTCATCGCATTCGCGTGGGTTTAGCAATTGTTAACCCTTCGCATTCGCGTGTACGGAACTTGCATTCCCGGCCTTCAGCATTGTTTACCCTTCGCGTACGCGGACAACCCTCACGAACGCATAGGGTCAAGTAAGTGTAAATACAAATCACCAACTGGAAACAAAAATTTTGTCATGACTAAAATCCCAAACCTGGTCGTGATGGCGCCTCCCGTGGAGACAAGGTCAGTCAGTCAACGAAATTCATTCTAAAAAAAATAATTATTCAATGCAATTATAGTGCAACATGGTTTAATAATACCAATAGCGGAAATATAGATAAAAACATACGAAAATCCAACCCAACACAGCCCTAGCCAATGTGTCACAAGTCACGAGCATCTAAAGAAGACTAAACACCATTATATTGCCAATAATATATACAAAATAAAATCTGGAGTTCAAAAGATGAAGTCCGGTGCCGCAAACGCTGGCGGTCACCTTGCTCAGCTTCAATAATAATGCCTTCAATCCGCTAATAACCCGCTACCGGGGGAACAATACCTGCAACTGCACGCGGGGTGCAGGGAGTAAAGTGAGTACTCCAACTCAGTGAATAATAAAAGTAAATAATAGTTGAAAGCAAGAAATCACGTAAGGCACTCCATAATGCTATATAGAACAGTACAACCCTTTTTGAGAAGAACAGTAAAACCGTGAAATACTTTGGAAAACATCTGGACTCAGTTAAAACCACTTTTGAAAATATTCCTTTTCAATAGTTTAAGCAAATGAACGCGACACAAATAGTGCAGTCAGCACGTAAGTCAGCCCCTCGGGCATAGCACTCCATCAACAATTAACACCGGGGTATCCGGTAAACAGTGCAAGAAGTAGCATGGATGCCAATTAAATGAGTGTGTTGTATGTCATGACAACCAGTACAAATAGGAACAAATGCATAAGTGCGATGCAATGCATATGATGGTACATTCCAGTACCCACTGCGGCGTGCAGCCCGAGCCACCTATATTTATTTATCGTCAACGGTGCTCACTAGGGGTGTGTACAGACTCTGGAGGGGCTCCTACAGCCCAAGCGCAATATCAAGCCATCTCGTGGCATCAATCAAATCCTGGTCAGTCATTGTTACCTGACCCATTTATATCATATAGTGCCATTGTCACCATTGTTTCAAGTTCCTGCTGCGGCGCGCAGCCCGAGGAACCATAATGTTTCAAGTCGCATCACACAGTGCAATTGTTACCACAATTTTATGTCACTGCTGCGGCGCACAGCTCGAGCCACCCATAATCAGTCCAGAAAACATCATAAGCCCCATGGGTATTTATAAAACAGTAGTTCTCAGGCCGAAATAACATTTAAATATCATTTGAGTTTTCAAAACATAGAAATATGGCAGAGTTTGCAAAACAGTATTTAAAACCTTGGACTGAGACCAATTGATATGCAAGATATGCTAAAATAGTAATATCAGTCCCCGAAGGATTCACATAGTTGGCACGAAGCCCAAACATGGCAATCAGCCCATAGTATGATGATAACAAGTAGTTTCAGTCAAATAAGCGGTAAAATCAACAACCGGGACAGACCAAGTCACAATCCCCAACGGTGCTCTACCCCACGCTCATATCCGGCGTGCAAGTCACCTCAATACAGCACTACGATGTGCAAATCCGGGGTTTCAAACCCTCATGATATCATTTACAAGTATTACTCACCTCGTACCGGTGAAATCTCTAGATCGCGATGCCTTTGCCCCTTAAATCGGCCTCCACGCGCATCGAATCTAACCAAAATCAGAGTGAATGCATCACAATATGCCAATGGAACAATACCCAATCGAAAACAATCAAAAAATAGTAAAAATCTCGAAACTAGCAAAACCCGAGCCCCGGGTCCACATCTCCAAAAATTACGAAATTCACATCACCGGATTCCTCGTCTCGCCACGAGTCCGTACATATAAAATTTACCAAAATCAGAGTCCAAATGCTCCCTCAAAACCAAAATTATCATTTCACAAACCCAAGCCCCGGTTCTTCAAATTTTCACCCAATTTTCCAACAATTAAAGGTAGATTCTCCTATAAAATAGCGTTTCTAGGTCACGAGACTTACCTCCAATCGACTCCCGTCAAAACTCTCTTCAATTTCTACCCAAAAGCTCTTGAGGTTGTTCAAAAATGGAGGAAATATAAATTGGGACGCGAATGAAATGACCTTATAAAACCCTTATGTAATTGCCCAGATTGCTCTATGCGAACCCGAGCCTCCCTCGCGTTCGCGATGACCAAAAATAGCTGACCAAAAATACCCTTCGTGAATGCGTCTGGTATCCCGCGAACGCGAAGGCTTAGGCCCCCCACACTTACGCGAACGCGGCCAGTCAACGCGAACGCGTTGAACACCCAACTGGCCCTTTATTTTTCTTCTACGCGAACGCGTAGTCCCAATGCGAACGCGATGCACCTTTGTCCTTTACCTACGCGAACGCGTAGCCCTAACGCGAACGTGATGAACAACTTCCTACCCCCTCAACCTTACTCTACGCGTCCGCGACACTTGCCACGTGAACGCGAAGGATTAAAATAACTTGCACTGCTGTTGCATTTTCTGTAACACTCAAAGTCCAAAAATCCTTCCGTTGATAACCCGGAATCAGCCTGAGGCCCCCGGGACCTCAACCAAAAACACAAACATACCCCAAAACATTATACAAACTTTTTCCAATCATCAAAACACGCCAAACAACACAAAAATCGTCAATTCACCACGGATTTAAACCTGACTTTATCAAATTCTTCTGAAACTCACATTCGATCAAAAACCCAACCAAACGATGTCCGAATGACCTGAAATTTTGCGCACATATCCAAAATCACCTAACGAAGCTACAGCAACTCTGGTAATTCCATTCCGACCCTCGGATCAAAGTCTCACCTACCAATCGGATATCGCTAAAATGCTAACTTCGCCAATTTAAGCCTTATTCTACACCGGTCCTCCAAAATGAATTTCGATCACGCTCCTAAGTTACAAATCACTCCCCAAAGCTAACCAAATCACCGGAAATAACGTCCGAGCCCTCTAACTCACAAGTCAACTTCCGGTTGACTTTTTCCAAACTAACCTTTCCTTTAAGAGACTAAATGTCCCATTTTCTACCAGATTCAATCCGAATCCACTCAAACTCACCAAACACATATAATGAAACATAAAGAAGCAATAAACAATGAAAATGGGATGGAAACACATGAGACGACGGGTCGGGTCATCACATCCTCCCTAACTTAAACCAACGCTCGTCCTCGAGCGTACCCAAAGTTGTCCTAGAAGCCAACTAATAGCTAAATGACCTTACCAAGCATATACCCGGGGTGGTCCCTCGTTACCCTATCTCGCATAGGTCCGATAACACAATATAGCTGAAATTTTCACAGTCCATCTAAACCATAAACCGTAGGACCACATTGCACTTTCCGAAATCTTACACAAGATCAGAACCTCACATCTTTATTCGGAATAAACCCAAACCAACTGTAATAACACATACCTGCAACCTCGGATGCAATCATATGATATACCACATAACTCAAACATATGCAGCGATAACTTCCATTCACAGCAGCTGCCCACGACAACCAAATATCGGTATGCATTCTCTTGTTAGATAAAGTCTCATCCCAACTCTTTCATATACTACCAATGATAATGAAACACACAATGAACCATGACCATTTCCCAGATCAACTATTCAAGAGGCCATTTCTCCTCTGGAAATTACCATAGCCGAATCTCGATATTTACCCATCAAACAAGCTGAAATCGAACACGTTTATATTCATTAGTGACCCCCAAACGATCACCTCGAGTCCAAAACACCATACTACACGCACAAACGAGAAACGATCTGAACATACTCAAATCATGACAAATGACTCAAAACACCGGAAAGCAACTCATAGCTCTCCTTAGATCACTAGCAAGCTCAATAACTATCGAATCAACCTATCCCTCATCGACACAATTCGGGGCCAACCAAACTAACTCAAGCCAAATACACAGCCACATCGGCCTGCCCACGAACTCAAATTCCAAGAAGCTTGGAGCTGCTCCTCTCACTACCGGAACTGTTGCAATGGTAGAAACCTCTGCATTGACATCCGCCACGAAGGCCCAATTAAGAAAAGCAATTCTTCCCAGCCGTCCGCTGGTCTTTGGAATACAAACCACTCCGCTAGAACATAATCCGATGCACCTCGCTACGCAACCTGTGGTATTTTCCAACATAGCCCGTAGAACAATAGTCTAGAATAACCCAACACTGGGACAACCAGTCTACACCCCAATATCATATCCAGCATCTAATATACCAAGCAAAGAAAGATCCACTCGGGCTTCCAAATCCCAATAGCCACTAACGGTACCAATACACACGATCCACAATCGCTACACAGTCTGAACCTGAGAACTCCCAGTCCCCAACTCCATATAGCGCACAAATCACTGTACCTGATTCCAAATTTCGCAGTATGAATACATATTACAGCTAGAGCACCCAATCATTCTTCCAAAGATATTCTAAAACTCTCATGTGCCACCAAACAAACTTAGATATCACCAGTCGATCTAGCAAGAAAGCGCCCGAATACTACCGAAGTATCATCAGCTTAATTATATTGCCCTTTTTCTGAAACATATACCCTCGTCAAATCACTATTATTGGCAACAAAATTTCCTTAGTCATATGAGGATAATTCACCCTAATCATCTGAAGATCGATTCTTAAATCACCTGCAGCTGCCCGTGCTTCTTATGAATTTAATGACTTTCCATTTCGAACAGAACCGAACCTTACACACACAAATCCTAATCCTCCACAACATATCGCATATACCATACCACACTAGGATAACATGAGAACTTTTGTCTCCCTTCCGCGCCGCAGACAACGACGCACTCAACTAGTCTAGAACTTTCATTGATCCCATTTAGAAGAAAAATCCTTACACACTCCATGCTTCGCGTACCCATAGAAAATATACTCATCTTCAATCCATGGTAAAACCCAACAAGGACATCTCTGCCAACTCCATTTGTACAAGCTAAACTTATAGGACTGAATCATTCTATCTAAACCAAGCTGAGCAAGCCGTCAAAACCCAAGAGCATTGCTGCAAATTGCCTGTAAAAGCCCATTACTTCGAACACATACAAATAATTAATCATACCCTTACCATACCGATTCGGCCTATTGTCAAGCTATTCCGTCTATCAAATTTCTCTTTTTATTCATCATCCACTTGATATTTCTCCCTCGCTGTAGCATCACAATACCTCAATCCAGGCTCACCACAGGAGATTCGAACATAAGACCACACTGTCTAAGACCCATAGGCCACCGAATACTCTCTCAATGCTTCCCAGAAATACCACGTTCCAGAATACTTTACTTGAAGAACTTCCTGCGAATCGGAGTCCGTTACCATTACTTCCTAGATGTTGATACATAGAATCCCATAATTAGCATAAAATACCACAAGTCTTGGTCCTTTCTAATGAAAACACATTCCCTAGCCACATACCCAACCTTAAGACACCTGATTATTACATGCCAAATCTTGGACACAATAAAACCATTCTCGAGATTCATTCACTCTTACACAACTATAAATTATCTGACTTAACAAACAGAACTACTCGTGCCTTATTAGCACTCTGACACCGTAGGACATGATCTCATCCCAATACAAACAAACATCTTCCTTCTCTATACACCGAGCATTATTTATCAACAGCTCACGACATCCTATTATTTCCACACATCTATGAAGTACCATATAACCTTTGTCAAAATTTCGCTTCGCTCGTGCCATCCTTGGCTCAACGAACTGATTCGCCAGCGTACCTCGAAACGAAACCAACGTAGCACATAACTGTGCAGCCAGCTAATCAATAGCAACCTCCCTAACTTGGCTCGAAGCCATAGATCAAGACACCCTTAACAATTCATAACACTTTTACTCTAATGATGCCACAATGAGATTAAACTCAATCATCTACAAGTTTGTGAAAACACAGATCATCCAGTTCTGTAATCCTCTGCAAACCTCGCATTCATCCCCACATCAACTGAGTCCACTCCCTTAAGCGACACGAATATTCAAATTTCAACACATACCCTTAAATTACACATGAGATCTTCTAACATACACATAAGGATCATAACTCTTAAGAACACTCTGCAGGAGATAACCCACCTGCTTTGCCTCAATTAACATTTCTGCATACCTTCCAACGTCATACACATTACACAGTCATTTTGTCTTCCTAGTTCTGAACTCACACCGCCACATGAAATGCACTACACTCCCCAACTAGGAGACACGAAAATATTTTTCACGCGCCCATAACTCGGGCTATACATCAAATCACAATTAAAATCGAACACTTAACAGTTCATCCATTATCCAGCAGAGTTCTTCATCACTACCAAGTCATATAGGTACATCTTGAAGTACTAACATACTCATCACATGAATACCAAACCGCCATTCCGGCTAATAGGGACAATACCGAACACATAAGTTCAAAACACTTGCTTACAACAATCAGCACCTCGGTGCTCAAGCCATAGGCAAAGATCCGGCCTCAAGTCCTCCAGAATGGCCCAATATCAAAACCCACGGAGATCACATCTCACCCCTTGATCGGGGAATCACAAGCCATCAAGGCACATCTAACACTGAGCGCTCACGTGTGCATATAGACGTGTGGAAGGAATTTTAAGAGTTATATCTCAAACTGAATCAAATACGCATGATAAGAATTCCAAGAAAGTGAAGTTTTCCTAAAGGTTCTGCACCCTCTCGAGGATAAATACAGACGTCTCCGTACTGATTCGCGAGACTCTACTAAACCTACTCATGACTCGTGAGACCTAGTAACCTAGGCTCTAATACCAACTTGTCATGACCCAAATCCCAAACCTGGTCGTGATGGCGCCTCTCATGGAAATAAGGCCAGCCAGTCAACCCAATTTATCCTAAAAAAATAATTAGTCAACGCAATTATAGTGCAACATGGTTTAATAATACCAATAGCGAAAATATAGATAAAAACATGCGAAAATCCAACCCAACACAGCCCTAACCAAGGTGTCACAAGTCACGAGCATCTAATGAAGACTGAACACCATTATATGGCCAATAATATATACAAAATAAAATCTGGAGTTCAAAAGATGAAGTCCGGTGCCGCGAACGCTGGCGGTCACGTTGCTCAGCTTCAATAATGATGACTTTAATCCGCTAATAACCCGCTACCGGGGTAACAATACCTGCAACTGCACGCGAGGTGCAGGGAGTAAAGTGAGTACTCCAACTCAATGAGCAATAAAAGTAAATAATAGTTGAAAGCAAGAAATCACGTAAGGCACTCCATCATGCTATATAGAACAGTACAACCCTTTTTGAGAAGAATAGTAAAACCGGGAAATCTTTTGCAAAACATCTGGACTCAGTTAAAACCACTTTTGAAAATATTCCTTTTCAATAATTTAAGCAAATGAACGCGACACAAATAGTGCAGTCAGCACGTAAGTCAGCCCCTCGGGCACAACACTCTATCAACAATTAACACTGAGGTATCTGGTAAACAGTGCAAGAAGTAGCATGGATGCCAATGAAATGAGTGTGCTGTAGGTCATGAAAACCAGTACAAATAGGAAAAAATGCATGAGTGCAATGCAATGCATATGATGGTACATTCCAGGACCCACTGCGGCGCGTAGCCCGAGCCACCCATATTCATTTATCGTCGACAGCGCTCACTGGGGGTGTGTACAGACTCCGGAGGAGCTACTACAACCCAAGCGCAATATCAAGCCATCTCGTGGCATCAATCAAATCCTGGTCAGTCATTGTTACCTAACCAATTTACATCATATAGTGCCATTGTCACCATTGTTTCAAGTTCTTGCTGCGGCGCGCAGCCCGAGCCACCCATAATGTTTCAAGTCATATCACACAGTGCCATTGTTACCACTGTTTTAAGTCACTACTGCGGCGCGCAGCCCGAGCCACCCATAATCAGTCCAAAAAACATCATAAGCCCCATGAGCATTTATAAAACAGTAGTTCTCAGCCCGAAATAACATTTAAATATCATTTGAGTTTTCAAAACTTAGAAATATGGCTGAGTTTGCAAAACGGTATTTAAAACATTGGACTGAGACCAATTGATATGCAAGATATGCTAAAATAATAATATTAATCCCCGAAGGATTCACATAGTTGGCACGAAGCCTAAACATGGAAATCAGCCCATAGTATGATGATAACAAGTAGTTTCAGTCAAATACGCAGTAAAATCAGCAACCGGGACGGACCAAGTCACAATCCCCAATGGTGCTCTACCCCACGCTCATATCCGGCGTGCAAGTCACCTCAATACAGCACCACGATGGGCAAATCCGGGGTTTCAAATCCTCAGGATAATATTTACAAGTATTACTAACCTCGAACCGGTGAAATCTCTATATCACGATGCCTTTGCCCCTCAAATCGGCCTCCACGCGCGTCGAATCTAACCAAAATCAGAGCGAATGCATCACAATATGCCAATGGAACAATACCCAATCGAAAACAATAGAAAAATAGCAAAAATCTCGAAACTAGCAAAACCTGAGCCCTAAGCTCACGTCTCGGAAAATTACGAAATTTACATCACCGGATTCCTCGTCTTGCCACGAGTCCGTACATATAAAATTTACCAAAATCGGAGTCCAAATGCTCCCTCAAAACCAAAATTATCATTTCAAAAACCCAAGCCCCAGTTCTTCAAATTTTCACCCAATTTTCCAACAATTAAAGGTAGATTCTTCAATAAAATAGCATTTCTAGGTCACGAGACTTACCTCCAATCGACTCCCGTCAAAACTCTCTTCAATTTCTACCCAAAAGCTCTTGAGGTGGTTCAAAAATGGAGGAAATATAAATTGGGTCACGGATGAAATGACCTTATAAAACCCTTCTGTAATTGCCCAGATTGCTCTATGCGAACGCGAGCCTCCCTCCGTTCGCGATGACCAAAATTTCAGCTGACCAAAAATACCCTTCGCGAACGCGAAGGCTTAGGCCCCCCACACTCACGCAAATGCGGCTAGTCAATGCGAACGCGTTGAACACCCAACTGGCCCTCTATTTTTCTTCTATACAAATGCGTAGTCCCAATGCTAACGCGATGCACCTCTGCCCTTAACCTATGCGAATGAGTAGCCCTAACGCGAACGCGATGAACAACTTCCTTCCCCCTCAACCTTACTCTACGCGTCCGCGACACTTGCCACGTAAACGCGAAGGCTTAAAATAGCATGCACTGCTGTTGCATTTTCTGAAACACTCAAAGTCCAAAAATCCTTCCGTTGATCACCAGGAATCGCCCCAAGGCCCCCGGGACCTCAACCACAAACACCAACATACCCCAAAACATTATACAAACTTGTTCCAATCATCAAAACACGCCAAACAACACAAAAATCATCAATTCACCACGGATTCAAGCCTAAGTTTATCAAATTATTCCGAAACTCACATTCTATCAAAAACCCAACCAAACGACGTCCGAATGACCTGAAATTTTGCGCACATATCCAAAATCACCTAACGAAGCTACAACAACTGTTGGAATTCCATTCCGACCATCGGATCAAAATCTCACCTACCAACCGGATATCGCCAAAATGCTAACTTTGCCAATCCAAGCCTAATTCTACAATAGTCCTCCAAAATGAATTCTGATCATGCTCCTAAGTCACAAATCACTCCCCGAAGCTAACCGAATCACCAAAAATCACGTACAGGTCCGATAACTCACAAGTCAACTTCCGATTGACTTTTTCTAAACTAACCTCTCCTTTAAGAGACTAAATGTCTCATTTCCTACCAGATTCAATCCGAATCCACTCAAACTCACCAAACACATATAATGAAACATGAAAAAGTAATAAATGGTGAAAATGGGATGGAAACACATGTGATGACGGGTCGGGTCGTCACAAATTTAGCCCCCTTTTGCTCAAAACAATAGTTCCCTCTTCTCCCAAAAATCAAATCATCTAAAATCTTCAAGACTTTTGCAATTTTCTATCTCCACTCTCAAGGTATGTAATTTCCTCTCTTGTATCTTAAATCTTTCTTCCCTTTTTGATGTGAAACACTGGAAGAACATTCATGGTTGAGTGGTGCTTAGGGTTCAAAAACTTTGTGATCCTAAATGTCAAATTTGTTTGTGAAATTTATTGTGCTTTCTAGGTGAGGTTGGTTGAGTGTGAGTGGTTGTTTTTTTGAAGAATATTTTGGGTAAGATCTGTGCGTAAATTTTCTGTGAATTAACAAAGAAAAGAGATCACCCCAACTATTTGAAGAAATGCCTGAAATAAAACATGCTCTGGGCGAGGAAGATGACGTTCGCGAATACGAGGGTCTGCCCGCGAATGCGCAGGCAAAACAGTAGGGGCAAAAAATTTTGACCTTCGCGAATGCTATGGGCTGCTCGTGAATGCGAAGGTCTGATTCTGGCCAAAAAATTTTTTGCTCTTCCCAAACACGATGGTTTGCTCGCAAATGCGAAGAGAAACCACCGGTAGTCCCAAAATTGGCAAAAAATAGTAGCTTCGCATAGCTCTCCCCAGGACCTTTTTCACCCATTACTTCAGCCTAAATACTTCCTAATACATTGTTTTAAGTGTCTGTATGAGATTTTAATATTGTTGGTCTATTTTGTAGGTACTTTAGGCTTAAAATGGATCCGAAACATAATGAAATTGCACAAGAACATGTCTTTAGAGCTAAACCTGCAGAACCCTTTTACCATGAACTATTTCTATCTGTAGTATGTGAGCGTCCATCATCCAAGAAAGAGGCATAAAATTGGATAAAGTTGAAGCTAAAATGCCAGGCTTCTATACGCGATTGATAGAGAGCAGGTGGATTTGTTTTGCTGAGCAACCAAATAATGCCAACCACACAATAGTTCTGGAATTCTATGAAAATGCCTTGATTATCGACTTCCAGGGTGCCTTTGTTACTACTGCACGGGGCGTGGAAGTCCACTTCAGACCTAAGATAATCAATAATGTTTATGGCCTCCCCATTGCTGACAAGGAGGTCTATAGAGACAAAGCCAAAGCAGTAGGAAACCAGTGGCTAGTAGATAAGTTACATTATGGGGTTACCCCGAAGTAGCTGACAATACACAAGGGAGTTGTTCTTACCACTTCACGGCTGAGGCAAAGACATGACTCTCCATTATCTATTCAAGAGTTTCACACTATAAAAATGACACTGATGTGACACCAAATAGGGCACTGATAATTTCCGCCATCATGGATGGACTACATGTGAACATGGGGGAACACATTGTCCAAGAAATTGAGGAAGCTACTCATGGGAGGTCTAAGAGCCTGTTCTTTCCCTCCTTGATCACTAGACTTTGCTATGATGTTGGAGTACCTAAATGACCCAATGATGTTGAGAAAGGTCCAGGAAAGCTGATGATCCATCCCTCGCTGAAAAGGGGACCCAGTGACAAACAAAAAAAGAGGAGAATTGATGTTGTTTCCTCTTTGTTTGGGCAATTTTCTGAGGCCACCATTGAACCTCGGATCCTTTGCACCTTCATCAGGGTCCTTTGACCCATGGGGCCACTCCAGTCCGGTCCTCACACTATGCACCACTTGTCAGTCATATATATGGAGTATTGCTGCTGCCCCACCATCCATGGAGGATATGGTCAAAGAGAAAAAGTGAATCATGTGCAAGATGGAGGCCATTAACACCAGGTTGGAGAACATGAGTCGCCGGCAAGGAAAGTTTGAGTAGAGGCAGAGGAATTTCAAGGAGCATGAGAAGAAGAAAAGCAAACTATTGTCAAAGATGATGCAAAAGTTGAGTACATTTTGTGGTTGACAAGAATCGGAGGATGATAATGATGAAGATTTGGCGCTCAAATTTCCCACCACCTCCAGTTCTGACTGATGCGGTTTCAGGGAGAACCTCCTTCATTTTATCTTATTTTGATTAGTTGCATTGAGGACAGTGCAACACTTTATGTTGGGGGTGACTTATTTCGGTGTGATGGATGTATGCGGACCAAGAACATTTTTTTTCTTTTGTTTCTTCTTATTTTTGTTTTATGTGGATTGGTCAATGTGCTAGTTTATTAATTTTTATGGTACTCTCATGTGATATGTTATATCGGTGTGAAGGATGTATGCGAAGCATGAACGTTATTTTTCTTTCCTTTCTTCTTCTTTTTGTGTGATAACTTGCGTAGATTGGTCAATGTGTTAGTTTATTAATTGTTATGGTACTTTCATGTGATGTATTATATTAGTATGTTTATTAGCTTCTTAATTATTTTTTATATATAGTATATTTTATGTTAGTGGTGATATCCTTTGTTTTCTTTATACCGCGGTTCTTTTTCCAAGGATGCCAATTTTCTTCTTGAACCGGGTAATTATAGAAAAATTTTATCGACTTTTCCTGATGATGAATAGATAGACAACTATCTTAAGGGAATTAGTCTTGTAGTTTCAATATAGCTATGTTAATATTCGGAAGAATAAATGATTTGGGTTGCAGTTTGTGTCCATTGAACAAGTTATGGCTTGCTTGGTAGCAACATGATTTAAACCTCGGCATACAAATTTTTGGTTTTTGAAAAAGAAAAATAATTTAAGTAAAGATGTCATGACTTTTAGACTCTGTTTGAGCACTTGAAGTGTAATAAAGTTCATGAGAAGTGCATGCTAATTCATATGCTTTGGGGTAATTGGTTTTCACGACTCAATTTAGGATTGTGACCGGTGCTTAGGAGCAAGTGCCCCGTGTAAGCCTCATAGGTATTTTATAGAAAATCAGACAGAATTTTCCCTATTTTTGGACTATCCCAACAATTTACCTGTCTCAAATCAGCAACCAAACATCCTAATATCTTACCAAATAATTGACAACTTGTCAATTAACCAATACAACTCTCCACCATAACTAAACCACCAACTAACCACTAGAAATACTAATTTATCTCCAACTTTAATAAATGAGAACGATACTCAACATAAGACTATAATAACAAAAGAATACTCATTAGACTAAAATATTGACTATGGAGTGACTCTAAGAGTTCAAATAAGAGACTATAATCATATAATAAAATCTCCGCCCACGCGAACAAGTGCGAGGCTCACCAAGAACTATCAACGTGTGCGCTCTAATTAACGAAATCCTCGCCCGTGTCAACTGCTGTCTCTGTAAGAAAAAATTAGCGAGGAATAAGATGCTAGCTCAGTGAGCAATAACACTTAACCACAACCATTTTTTTACTGGGGAGAAGTTAGAAAAAATGCTAGTATCTCAAATAGAATTAACATCAAAACGCCTTTTCATAAACAATAAACAATTTTCAATATCATCATGTTTTTTTCTTGTAGTATAATACGATTGACAATTCCGTAATAAGCTTGGTAACCGCTGTATAATATCAATATTCATATTTTGGGAGGTTTCAATGAAACGAATCGTGTAATCGATATAACTGTGGACTTCTTTGCAAGAAGTCAAATATAACGGTAGTCCTACTCAAGGGAAATCGATAACGGTTTGCTAGTTCTACCTTCCCACTAGCGAGGACTATAATTTTACCCTGTAATTGGTAAATACAAGGTGTACCAGGTCTAACGAACCTGCCGTTAGCTACGGGATCCTTCAAAGTCTGCTCCTATTTCTACTTGTCTCTGTATCTGTATATACTTATAGGAAAATATTTTAAAACAATATAGGGCATTTCGGTTCTTATCAAATCATGTAATTTTATTTTAATAACAGTAATTTCAAGTAACGGTAGAACATATCTAGTGACAACAAGAATATTTAAAATAACAGTAATAATCTCAAATAACTATTTCAGTATCATATCGAGTAAAAGACTTGTCCCACATGCAACTCAAAATAATCAGTAAAATATTCATATTAAAAACCATGTGTAAATCATGCAAGTTATGAAAACAAAAATTACAGTAAGATTACTACTCATAGTAACTCGCGAGAAATACCAAACTCGTCACCTCGAGCAATCCGTACAACTTTCTTCAATTAATCTATAACCACACCAACATTGATCTCATCCTAACTCATGGCTAATTTAGAATACCCAACCCTCGAGGTTTTATGTTCGACTCTTAATTTACCTAGAATAATTCTTATTGGTATTTAATTTCTTATACATTATGAAACCCTTCAAATATATGAATTAATATAAAAGGAATTACCAGAAGAAAAGAACCCAGCTGAGAAATTCGAGTATTACCCGTAAAAAAACCAGTGTGTATTTAAGATTTCTCAAGGTTTGGTCCCAACCTTTTTCTTCTTATTCTTCTCCATTTGAAATCCCTTTTGTGCCCTTTTTGAAGCAGACCCATTTTCTTTCTTTCTTTCTTTCTTTCTTTCGTTTTTTTAGCTTCTATTACGTTTGCCTTTCTTTCTTTGTTTTCCCGTCACTATACAATGGGATTTTGCCCATTTAATTAGTTAGGTTTTTCTCTTTTTTTTTAAGTTTAAGTTACATTAAAGGACAAAAATATCCCGACTTGAATATAAAGTATTACATTCTCCCCACCTTATGAAATTCGGTCCCCTAATTTTAAATCAAGTATGTACCTATGGACTGAAAAAAATGGGGGTACTTGACTTGTATAGTATCTTATGTTTCCTAAGTAGCTTCTTCAACTGTATGATTTTGCCATAAAACTTTTACGAACTCAATTTCTTTTGACCGTAGCTTTCTTACTTGCCTATCAACAATAGCCGTCAGTTCATTCTCGTAAGACAACTTCTCATCAAGTACTATAGAAGGTACTTCAAGCACCTGAGATGAGTCTGATATACATTTTCTTAGCATTGAGATATGAAATACTGGATGAATAAAGGACAACTTAGGAGGAAGTTCCAAATGATAAGCTACATCTCCCACTCGGTCTAGTATCTGATATGGTCCTATAAACCGGGGGCCCAACTAGCCTCCTTTCCCAAACCGCATAACACCTTTCGTAGGAGAGACTAATAGGAACACTTTGTCTCCAGTTGTGATTATTAAATCTCTTCTTATCTTGTCAACATAAGACTTTTGTCTACTTTGAGATGTAAGCAATCTCTGTCTGATCAACTGGACTTTGTCCATAGCTTCTTGTACTAAGTCAGGTCCCAATAAGTTAGTCTCACCAGCTTCAAACCATCCGATAGGAGAACGACATCTTCTACCATATAGTGCTTTATACGGTGGCATTTGAATGCTTGACTGGAAGCAATTGTTGTAAGCAAATTCAGCTAAAGGTAGATAAGCGTCACAACTACCTCCAAACTCAAGAATGAAAGCTCTCAATATACCTACCAAGATTCGTATAGTACGTTCAGACTGTCCATCTGTCTGTGGATGAAATGCAGTACTAAGATCTAATCGTGTACCCAATGCTTCTTGAAAAGATTTCCAAAAGCCTGAGGTAAATTTTGATCCTCTATCAGAGAGGACGGATATTGGAATTATGTGAAGTCGGATAATTTCATTCATAAATATCTGTGCACACCTAACTCTACCATATGTAGTCTTCACCGGTAAAAAGTGTGCTAATTTCGTCAGTCTATTTACAATCACCCATACAAAGTCATAACCTCTAAGGGTTCGTGGTAGCCCGGTGACAAAATCCATGGTAATTCTTTCCCATTTCCACTATGGAATCTAAATTTGTTGTAGTAGTCCTGCGGGTTACTGATGCTCAGTCTTGACTGCTGACAAGTCAAACAACTAGAAACAAAGTTAGAAACATCTTTCTTCGTACCTTTCTACCAATAAAATTGCTTTAGGTCATGGTACATTTTTGTGGATCCAGGATATATAGTGTATTTAAAGTTGTGGGATTCTTCAAGATAAGCATGTCTCAACCTATCTACGTCTGCTACACATAGCCTATCACTCATTCGAAGAACACCATCCCTTTCAACAATCATATTCTTGCTTTTACCCGCTAAGGACTCATCCCTGTATTTACATAATAGTTCATCCTCATATTGGGTGGCTTTAATGCGCTCAACTAATGAAGACTTAGCCTGAGAATAAGCCAACAGTGCCTCTGAATTTCTGAAACTAAATCTGATACCTGTATTTTCTAGTCTCTGAATATTTTGGCAAAAAGTCTCTTTGCAGGGGCTCTATGTGCCAAACACCCCATATATTATCTGCTCAGTGTATCAGCAACCACATTTGCTTTTGTAGGATGATATAAAATAGAACAATCATAGTCTTTGAGTAGCTCCATCCACCGATGCTGCCAAAGATTCAAATCTCTCTGCTGAAAGATATACTTCAGACTTTTATGGTCAGTATAAATCTCATAAGTTTTGCCGTATAGATAATGCCTCCAAATTTTTAGAGCAAATACCACTGCAATCTCCAAATCATGTGTAGGATAGTTTTTCTCATGATTTTTCAATTGTCTCAAAGCATAAGCTATAACACGATCATTTTGCATGAGAACACATTCTAATCCCACCTTCGAGGCGTCACAGAATACTGTAAATTCTCCAGAACCTGATGGTAAGTTTAATATTGGTGCAGTTGTCAAACATGCTTAGAGTTTTTAAAAGCTTTGCTCATATTCCTCCGTCCACTAAAACTTTGAATTTTTCTGTGCTAGCTTGGTCAGTGCCACTACTATTCTGGAGAAATCCTGCACAAAATGCCTATAATAGCCTACTAAGCCTAAAA
Source organism: Nicotiana glauca (assembly GCA_026770625.1). Classification (NCBI taxonomy): domain Eukaryota; kingdom Viridiplantae; phylum Streptophyta; class Magnoliopsida; order Solanales; family Solanaceae; genus Nicotiana; species Nicotiana glauca. The sequence goes on along the minus strand of MU765442.1, from coordinate 72,463 downwards.
AGCTGTGAATCTCTGTAGGAGAAGTAGGTCTGCGCCATTTCTACACAGCTTCGATCTTCTTAAGATCTACCATAATTCCATCTTTGTACACAACATGTCCTACAAATGCTACCGAATCTAGACAGAATTCACATTTCGAGAACTTAGCGTAAAGCCGATGTTCTCGCAATGTCTGCAACACAGTCCTGAGATGATTCTTATGTTCTCCTTGGCTACGAAAATATTCAGGATATCATCAATACATACTATTAAATATCTATCCAAAAATGGCTTGAACACCCTATTTATTAAATCCATGAATACGACTGGTGCATTTGTCAGTCTGAAAAGCATCACAAAAAACTTATAGTGCCCGTATCAAGTTCTGAAAGCAGTCTTAGAAATATCTTCATCTATGATTCTAAGTTGATGATAACCAGAATGGAGGTTAATCTTTGAAATGTGGGAAGCTCCTTATAACTGATCAAACATGTCATCTATATGAGGCAAATGATTTTTATTTCGTATTGTTATAATGTTCAACTGTTTGTAGTCAATGCACATTCTCAGGGATCCGTCTTTCTTCTTTACATACAGTACTGGTGCACCCTATAGGGATATATTAGGCCTAATAAAACCCTTCTAACAAATCTTGTAACTGTTTCTTTAGCTCCCTCAACTCTTCTGGTGCCATTCAATATAGGGGTATCGATATGGGCTGTGTGTTAGGTAGCAAATCAATACAAAAGTCTATTTCTCGTACTGTGAGGAAATCCTGGTAAATCCTTAGTAAATACATCAGCAAATTCTCTCACTACTGGTACATTTTCTATACTAAATGTTTCCTTTCTTGTGTCATTTACAATAGCCGTGGGACCCCAAGCAACCTTTCTTCAAAAGTTGTTGAGCCTTCATAAAAGATACATTTTTACAAGTCGCTCGAACCTGACTAACTCTTAGAATAAAACTGGTTTCATTTGGTATCTCAAACTTAACTATCTTTGCATGAAAATCGACTAAAGCATAGCAAGAATATAACCAATCCATTCCCATCAGCATGTCAAAGTCAATCATATCAAGTACAATAAGGTCAACTAGAGTATCTCTACCCTCAACCTGAATCTGACAAGCACGATATACGTATTCAACTAATAGAGACTCTCCAACGGGAGTAGCAACTAAACAAGGATCATTCAATAGCTCAGGTTGTCTACTAAACCTCAAAGAAAATTAACAGGACACATAGGAGTGAGTAAATCCTGGATTAATCAATGCAAGTGCATCAAATGAACAGATAGAAAGAATACCTGTAACCACTGCATTCGATGCCTGAGCATCCTATCTAGTAAATGCAAAAACTCTCGCCTGACCTCTACCAGCATTCCCTTGTCCTTGATTCACAGTAGCACGGTCTACAGCACCTCGACCTCTATTTCTTGTACCTATAGCACCTGAAGTATTACGAGTAGTCTGAGTTGGTGCAGCTAACTGAATAGAAGCCTGGTTGAAATTTCTCGGAGGCTGAGGTAAATCCCTTAAGTGATGTCCCAACTAGCCATACCGAAAGCACTTTCCAGTTATAACACGACATTGGCCCAAATATGATCTACCACAGATCTGGCAGACTGGAGTAGTGGTATATGTGAGCACGTGATTTTTGCCATATATGAATTATTTCCCATATTTTCAAAATAAAATAATTTCTTCTAGTATTTACAATTTTATGGATTTTTGTGGTATTTTTTGTTAATTGTTTGCATTTGTGTGTGCATCTTAATTCATATAAAAATACAAAAATAAATGTGTGTGTGCATTTTCATTTAGAATTTAATTTAATATTTTAGGATTAATTAATCAAGTTGTTTTATACAAAATGAAAAGTCACAAAAATAGTTTATTTTACACTTTAGTTTTAAGTTTGAATTTTGGGTAGTTGGTATTTTAAGTTGGTTTAGTTAATGTTGGTAATTATGAGTTAACTAATTCAAGTTTTTATGTTAATTTGAGTTATTTTCTTATTTTTAATTCTGAAAATTTAAAAAAAAAAAGAGAAGGAAGAAAGCATTGAAAAGAGTTGGAAATAAAAGAGCAACCGGATTTGGGCCATTGTTTATAACCTTACAACCAGCCCAATTCAGTCCTCTTATCAGACCCAGTAGAAATGGCATGGGGTAGCAACTATTTAAGTTTATCCAGTAGTTCTAATGTTGAGCAAAAATATCCACTACCCTATTAAAATTAATATGAAAATACATTTTTACCATTTCTTCCCTTGCTTTTCTTCCCAAACCCTTACTTCTCTCTCTCTGCGTGCCTTTTCCACAATTCAAAATTAATATTTGTCTTCGTCACCATCGAGTAAATTTTTATACAAATTTATTACCAGCACGTATTCTTTTACTGGGTATTAACTAATTGAGAGAGTGCACAAATGTTAGAATGTGGTCACTGGTTTTTCTTGGTTTGGAGTTTTGCAAAGTACATTCATATACACTATTGCATTGCAAAGTACTACCATATACACGTATTCTTTTTTTTTTTGTCGCCAAGTAGTATAAAGGGGAACCATCATATAGATGCATATATTTTTTCATACTCTTTTGTATTTTCAACAATTGAAATTTGGCTAATCATATTTGCATCTATATGATGGTTCCCCTTTATACTACTTGGCGACACTGTTGCTGGCTAATTGCACGTATTCTTTTTTTTTCTTCATCAGTTTTACCATATTTTCTGAGGAGCCATTTTTGTGTGTTTGCATTTAAGTTATTTTGTGTTAAAATAAATTAAAAGTTAAGGACAATAGGTCCTGAACTTAGGATAAGAAGCCCAAAAGTTAAGGACAATAGGTCCTGAACTTAGGCTAAGAAGCTCAAAAGTTAAGGACAGGCAGTCCTTAACTTACAGTTATAAGTTCAAAAGTCAAGGACAATAGGTCCTTAACTTTGATTTCCAAGTTCAAAAGTTAAGGACAGACAACAGTTACAAGTTCAAAACTTAAGGACAATAGGTCCTTAACTTTAATTTCCATGTTCAAAAGTTAAGGACAGACAGTCCTTAACTTACAGTTACACATTCAAAAGTTAAGGACAAGAAGTCCTTAACTTACAGTTACAAGTTCAAAAGTTAAGGTCAAGTTAAGGACAATAAGTCCTTAATTTTGACTTACAAGTTCAAAAGTTAAGGACGCCTAGTCTTGAAGTTTGAGTTCCAAGTTAAAAAGTTAAGGACGTGTAACCTTGAAGTCCTGAACTTAGAGTTCCAAGTTCAAAAGTTAAGGACATATAGTCTTGAAGTCCTGAACTTAGAGTTACAGGTTAAAAAGTTAAGGACATGTAGTCTTGAAGTCCTGAACTTAGAGTTTCAAGTTCAAAAGTTAAGGACATGTAGTCTTAAAGTTAAGGACATGAGCAGAAGGGTATTTTCGTTCGGGCAGTTAAAGTTTATTAAACCAGTCGCTAAAGACTAAAGACATTTAAAATACTGGCTTTAAAATAAAGACATGAGCTGTTAGTGGCTATTTGTGCACATCGCCCTCAGGCCCATGCCTGAAACCCATCCAAACCTACCACCCCAGCCCAAACCCATTTCCCCAACCCGGTCCAGCCCTTACACCCGTTAAAACGACACCGTTTTGCCTATATTGAATCCCAGCCATCGAGGATTCTTTAATCTAACAGCTGGTAACTACGGTATAGATAATATATAAGTTTCCGACATTTCCCCACCCCTCCTAAGTTGTCTCCCTCACACGCCCCCTAACCCCTTCAGAGATCCCCCGTCACCTGCCATCCACCGCCTTGAACCGCCGATGGAAATTGCCTCACGGCGGCAGCCGGCCACCAAACACCACCAAATTTACACCATAATATCCTCTCACCCTCCCCATTCCAACCCCCCAATCTACTTCCCTCGAATCCCAGTCAATCCCTTCGAATAACCAAAACCCTAGACGCCGCCTCTACCGCCCACGACGACGCCACCCCCAAATCACCCCAAAATCACATCCCGGGCTCTCATTACCCTCCTCTTCCCGAACCCCTAACTGGATTCTTTCAAAAAATCGTTAGAGTTTCTCAAATTTTAAATCAAAGAAGCGGTTTAACCCTAGAAGTTCAAATCACCCGATTTCTGTCCAGTTTTCGTTCAAATATTACATAGGTGAGTTCTCTTTTCCTTCTCTTGTTATTGGGATTCATTGATTTTTAAAATTGTTTTTCTGACTAAATCCATGTTTTATTTGGTTTAGTAGTAATTTTTATTCTAGGTTTTTGTAGTTTAGGTTATTTTAAGTCTCTGATTTTGATTTGTTTTCTCTGTTCGTTTGATGTTAATTCATGACCATTGTTAATTCATGACCATTGTTCGTTTGATATTTGTTTGAATAATTATTGTTCCTCATATAGTATTTTACTTTATTTTTTATTTTTGTTTTATTAGTGCAGTAATACATTTAATCTTAGGGTTCTTAATAATTAGAGTTAAGTTTTAATTAGTTAGATTGATTAGTTTAAATTTTAAACTTTGTGTAGTTATAGCTGACTAGTCTTTAATTTGATATTGACTAACTATAGTTACTTTGGACCAAGTTAAAAGGGGTGCTGGGTTAGTTGACATAGGATTGGTAATTTTAGAATGAATGAAAGGGTAGTATGGGTAGTTTACATAGGGAATCTTTTAGTAACTGAAAATGGAACTCCCTAGGACCTTCTAGATGGGGTCTTAATCTAAAATTCAATAAATAGGTGTAGTAACTTAGGCAACAAGCCAAGAATTTAGGGACCTCTAAGCTAAAATAAAAACTTAAGAAGGGAGTAAGGGGTAAATAAATGGTCTGCAGGGCTGCCCTAGAGTGGAGCCTATATAAGGTAGCATTCTTGCCTTTCAAGGCAAGGTTTGAAGAGCTAGAAAACTCAGAAAAAGGCTGTTATTTTAGTAAGGTTTAGGAGCTGAAAAATACAGAGGCAAAAATCTGCAAGGGCTACTGTTTCATCAATTTGAGTGATTTTCAGTCTTTTCTTTTTCTTCCTTTGCAAACTCTTTGAAATTACTTTAACTCATATGGAAGTGAGACGGCTTTACATCTGGTTTTGAGGTGTTGATTCAAACTCCTGCTTTGGGTTGCTCTTATCAACTGCATTTTGGCTTGGTTTTTTATGCAAATCTGCTGTTGCTGCTTCTCTTTGGACCCCTTTTCTCATTTTCGGTTTATAAATTGTTGTTCCAGGTACAAATTCTAACTTTCAGGATGTAAATTTGAATTGAAGATGGAATGAAAAGCAGTTGTATAATTTCTGTTAACAATTTCAATTATTTTAGCATTGATTCTATTTTTGTATGCTTTTGTGTTAGACATTTGATTCAAAATGTAATAAGATGGGGTGATCAAGTTATTATGATGTAATTCTAATATGGACTGCTGGACTATTGAAAACCACACTGTCCTTGGACTCTAAATTGATGTTTGGCTTTGATCTAGGATTATATTCCTTCGTAATTAATATTCTCATTGTTAAGTATTGTTTGGTAATTAGCATGCATCCTTTTGTTCTGACTAATGAAGTTATACATGTGAAGGATGAACTGAAAAATGTGAATTAGTATGTGCTTTCATGATAAGTTGTTAAAAGATGCATAATGGTTAGACTTCTGTACTTATCTACATCTGAAAGCCAATTTCGTGTTTTCCTACATATCATGCTTCATTGTTGATGGTTGGGATTCAGTGTCATTTAAATGTTCTAGTTACACCAGGATCTAGGTATAGGAGGCTATAGTCCATAGCAATAGGTTAATTAAATGGGGTTATGATTTGAAAGAGCAGTGGCCATTGGCGTAATTGGTTGATTAATAAATCTTCAGTCATTATCGAGTTTAAATAATTGTTCTGTTAATTTGAAGGAAAATTGGACATTTTTCGTGGGCTTGAATCAGGGCCTATCCTTGCATTTATATGTGGATTTTTCCTTTGGCCCAGCGTGGCTTAGAATAATATTGGCCTTTGAAAACAGCCTCATAAGGTAGGCCACCAGGCCTCATGTTGGGCCTGGATGATGACTCCAAATCATTAGCTTTATTATATTCCATCAATTTGCACCTTAGCAGGATCTTAACACTTTAACGCCTAGATAATTGAATTCTCTTTAGTCGACAGAGGCGAGCCATATTGCATAACACAAATAATTTATGGCCCTCGCGAATTAGTGTAGAAATGCCTTAATTAAAATAAACTGAGGTGCGCTACGCCAAACCAAAATAACAATTGCGTGGCCCTTTTTGATTAGTTCTTTAAAATATTTAGAACTCGGGACGTGCTATTTAGCGAACTTCCACGGCCTCCCGTATAATTAACAACGCGTTAGTTACTTTAGCCGCGTTATTTAATAATTTTACCTTCTTAAACTCGGGTGCAAATTTATGTGACCCAAATCCAAATCCCAACGAAGTTAAAATATGTCGAAAATCACGGGTGCATTTATGTGACGTGGTTTGAGACGTGTTTTAATGACGTTGCAATCTTCTTTAATTAAAAAACAATAAAAGTGGTTAAAAAGTTGAAATTTGCACATAGGTTCATAATTGTTTAAAATCGGATAATTAAGCTAGATAAGACAGTTGAGCGACCGTGATAGAACCACGGAACCAGGGAATGCCTAACACCTTCTCCCGTATTAAGAGAATTCCTTACCCGAATTTTTGGTTCGCGTACTGTTAAACGGATTATTTTCCTCGATTCGGGATTCTAAATGGGTGACTTGGGAAATCATAAATCTCCCAAGTGGTGACTCTGAATCTTTTAAATAAATCCCATTTCGATTGTCATTTCAAGTTGAAAATATCTCCCTTATTATATCCCTCCACGGGGTGTAGTGAGAAAAAGGAGGTGTGACAGCTCTGACGACTCTGCTGGGGACAATAACCTTGAACTTCGATTCAGGGTTCATAATTCGAGCTTAGATATATTATTGTACTTGGCTTTATCTATTATCTAGTTTTATTACATATTTGGACCTAATGTGCACAATGTTGCTTATTACCTCTTTGATATTATTTGAACTGTACATATAAACCGTTACGAAACCCTTCTCTTCTTATCTTCGGGGATGTGGTCGCTGGTTGAGACTTCCTATTCTGTTAGTGTCATACCTTAAAATAAGAAAGAGGCCGGACAAGTTACTAAGCCATATGGCCTTATGGTTCCCGGTACGTAGCCCCCTCCTCGACTCAAGATGTCTGCTTGGGTACATAGTCTAGAACATATACCCAGGTTTTGAACCTAGAATAACCCAGCCTCATGCCAGATCCCAAGTAGGAACGCTTATCTGCATCATATACATTTTGACTTAGGGGACTCAACACAGGGGTTGGGTCCGTATAGGATAGGTGTACCCGGAATAATAAACCACCATGACACATCTTATTTGTGCAGTTATTTGTTGTGAATTCGCATGCCGGCCGGCTTTTAAAGGACATAGCGGTATTAGGGTTAAAGAGAGATAATTACCTATTTGGGAAAAATCAATGTCCAAATAGCATCGAAACTCTGCCGAATATTTGAGAAAAATAGAAAAGAAAGAAAAAAAAAAGAAAAAAAAAGTCTTGTTTTCAAAAATAGTTTGTTTTATTTGTCAATGGAAAATGAAAGAAAAAAAATAGTCTTGTTTTCAAAAATAGTTTGTTTTATTTGCCAATAGAAAATGAAAGAGAAAAAGCGTCTTGTTTTCAAAAATAATTTGTTTTATTTTCTAATGGAAAATGAAAAAAAGAAAAAAAGAATGTCTTATTTTCAAAAATAGTTTGTTTTATTTACCAATAAAAATAAAAAATAAAAGAAAAAAGAGTGTTGTTTTCAAAAATAGTTTGTTTTGTTCGCCCGAACTACGCCAGTTTGATTCCCACAGGGTGTGGGATACGTAGGCAACCCCCATCAGGTACAACTTCTTTTTGCAAAAATTACCCCAAAATGAACAAAATTTAGTTTTTATTGTAAATAGGTAAGGTGATGTCGTTTTTTTTTTTTGTCAAAAATAACCGAATGTTCCCGAAAGGGACGCCGGAGGGCTGATTTTGCATAAACAGCTACCTTTGGTCTTTTTCCAATTTTTGCCCAGCTAGCGAGCATAGCCTTAAAATCTTCCTCCAGGGGTGCTGAAATGCCGTATCTGCAAAGCTGGGCTTTTGGTTTAAGAATTAAAGATATGAGAAAAAAAAAGAGTTAGTTTTAATTTTGGAGTCAAATAGAATAAAATCTTGATTGTTTCGCTTAATCACCCTAATAAATGTGCAGGATGAGCACAATCCAAAATGAACCTTCCTCAATCATAGGTAAAATCCCTTTGGGGTTGCGGCTGCGATGGAATGATTTAGGTGGAGAAGGGCAGGACAAGGTCAAGAAATACTTGGGCGGCCTTCCCGGAATGTTAGAGATTATACCCAGGGGAGACATCATACGGGCCTTAGTCACTTGCTGGGACACGGCTCACAATGTATTCCACTTCTCAGATTTTGAGCTTACCCCAATATTGGAAGAGATATCCAGATACATTGGGGGTCCCAAGGTCCCTCTGAGACACAAATACCTGATTGCTTCAAGGACCGTAGTCGTACACAGGTTCTTGGATTCATTGAAAATAAGCAGAACGGTACACAACCCAGACTTGGTGGTTGGTTCTTGTACATTGGCGTTCATATACAACAGATATGGTCATGTAGGAGGGTTCAACAAGGCAGAGAAAAAAATATGTCGTAAAGGAAACCACATTAAGTGGGAAGAACATAAGTGTTTCGCATTTATGGTTGCCTTTCTGGGACTTCTGGTGTTCCCTAGAAATGATGGGAATATTGACATACGAGTGGATGGGGTTGTTAGTACTTTGCTCACTCAGGCCAACAACACCCTTACACCCATGATAGTGGCAGAAATCTTCCGCGCTCTTACTGTTTGCAAAGCCGGAGGGGACTTTTTTTAGGGTTGTAATGTGCTGCTGCAGATGTGGATGATCGAACACTTGTGCCACCGTACTCGATATATGAGTTACGGGTCTTCAAAGAAGACATGCATAGAGGAATTTTCTACGAGGGTTGGTGGGATCAGCTTACCAGAGGGGGTCGCAGAGTGGGTGACGCACCTTTGTTCCGTCACTGCGTGCTAGATAGAGTGGACATTTGGGTGGTTATCTGTGGACGAAATCATATATATGCCAGCCACCGGACCTCATTTCCTATTGATGGGACTTAGGAATATTCAGCCTTATGCCCCGTGCCGAATTCTAAGGTAGCTCGGGAGGTGTCAGATAGTGCCAAAAGATGAAGATCTCAGTGTGCAGGTAGTTGATATTGGACCAGATGGCCATTTCCCTCAAGCAACCGTCCGTCAGATCTGGAGTGAGTGTTAATACATGGTGGCAAATACCTGTGTACGGGATCGATCTAAAGGAGAGGTGTTGTGAGCACGTGATTTTTGCCCTATGCATTAATTATTCCCAAAAATTCAAACAAAATAATTTCTTTCATTATTTTATAATTTTGTGAATTTTGTGTTGCTTTCTGTTAATTGTTGCATTTTATTTGTGCATTTTAATGCATATTAAAATATAAAAATTACACTTGACATTTGCATTTAAGATTTAATTTTATATTTTAGGATCAATTAGTATTTAAGTTGTTTTAGAACAAAATATGAAGAAAATAACAAAAATAGTCTACTTTTGCATCTTTAATTGTTAATTGTGGAATTTGTCACGAAATGGATTTTAAATAATTTTAGGAATTAACTAGCTTAACTTTGAAAATATATTAGGTCTTTACTTTAATTTTTTGCATTTTTATAAAATCAAAAAAATACAAAAATACCAAAATGAAAAACGAAAATAAATAAAAGAGAAGGAGAAAGCAATTAAAATAGGTGGTCTTAATAATAAACCAAATTTATGCCATTTAATTGAATTACACAGCCCAAAAATTATCCCTGACCCAAACCCAATCCAAACCAAGTCCAAACCCCATTTCCGTCAAACGACTCTGTTTCCCCCCCTCATTGTTCTGGACCGTGGATCCCTTTTAATCTAACGGTCCAGATTTGCTTTTTCATTTTTAATAAAACTGTCTGAAATATCACAAATCCTAAAAAACATATATCCCCTTCCTTGTACACTTCCCCTATAACGCCACCGTCCCCAGCACATCTCCGCCGCCCTCCGCCCTAATGCCGCCGGCCGGAAATCGCCGCCGCCTGCGGCCAACCTCCAATGACGCCCAAAAAATTCACCATATGTTCCTCTCATCCTTCTCAACATAGATCCGGTGCCCTTTTCCTCCAAATCCTAACCAATCGCCCCAAATGTTCCAAACCCTAGGCGCCGCCACCACCGTGCAGGGCGGCGCCGGCCACCAAAATTAACCAAAAATACACCATAAACTCTCCTCTGTCTCCTCATTCCAAATATCCCAATTGTTTCCCTCGAATCACACCCCACCTTCTCGCATATTTGTTCGAAGTTCAGACCCAAATTGCTACTTTGTCCAAACCGGTCCAAATTTACACCATACAATCCCCTAACCTCCTTCTTCCTAAATCCGTGACTATTTTCTCTCGAATCTCACCAAGCTACCTCAAATTTCGAATCTAGGGTTCATGCGGTTCTAGGCTATTTTGATAATTTTCAAGTTGAGTGAATTCTAGTGAATATTATAGGTCTATTTTTGACGAAATAGACGTATAATATTAACCGGAAGTCAATTTCGAATGGTTTTCTTATGAAGTCCAAATTTCAGTGAGTCTTCTTCTCATTTTTTTAGTTTTCTTTTAGTTTGATTCGTGCATTATCTGTTTAATTAAGTGTAGTTCTAATTTTCGAATAATTCTAATTTTTAGTTTAATTTCAATATAATTTTGTCTGTTATTGTTAGCTAAATGTTTAGGTTAATTCTTAGGCTAATTTCCATTTCTGTTCGATTCTGAGTTGATTTTCGTTCTATTTAGTTTAAATGTTCAACTTTTAGTTTAATTGGTAAGTATTAGTTTAATTCCGATTAGTTCAAATTATTAGTTTAGTTGAATTTTCTTTTGGTTTGCCTTGATTCGATTGGTTTTAGCAATTCTGATAAGTAGTGTAGTACACATGAGTATTTAGCTTTGCAATTTGATCTTTGTTTCCTGTTAAATTTTAGTTTCAAATCTGTTTAAGTATTGTTTGAGTTTGTTTGAGTATTTGGTCTAGTTTTGATTGTTCTTTAGATTCAGTGTTCATTAATGTTGAGTTCAATTTCAATTAATTAGTGTTAGTTAGTTTAAGTTAGTTTAGGTGATTGGTTATAGCTGCTAGAGTTTAATTAGTGTTAGTAATTTCAGGGGGTTTTCACGGGTAGTTTGGGCATTGGAAATGACTCAGTTTGTTAAGACATGGCAATTTTATAACTCAAGTAAGGGTAGTATAGGTATTTGAAATGGCATAGGAATATGATAGATGAAGGTAGAACCTTCCAGGACATTCCAAATAGGGCTTTAGTGTAAGTTTCAATAATTTTGATGGTAGTTACTTGCGTAACAAGTTAAGAACTAGAGGATTAAACTAAATAAAAAAGAAGGATCAATAGGGTAAATAGAGGTTTTTAGGGTTGCCCTCTTGGTGCCTATAAAAGGGCATCATTGATGCCTTGAAACAGAAGTTTGGGAACCCCAAAATTTCCCCCCCAAAAGACCACTCTACAAATATGAGCAGAATTTAAATTTCAAAGATAGATTTGAGTTCTGATAGTTCAAACTCTCTTTCAGATTTGAAATTCTGCAAAAAGTCCAAAAAAAAACATAAAAACAACAGAAAAACCAAAACAAAAACTACTGTTCCATTGGAGAATTTCAGTTTAAGTTCAAGTTTGGGGTATTTCATTTTATTTTCTGGTTCAATATTTGTGGTTGAGGTTTAGAGGCCTTCTGAAGTGTAATTCGAGTCAATTTTGGGTTTGGTTGAGTTTCCTGACTGATTTCGGCCGTTCAAAGCCTATTCTGGGTGGAAGTTTCAGTTAAAAATCACTGGCACTTGTTGAATACTGCTGTTAAGCTACTGTGTACTGCTGCTGACCTCCTGTATCTTATTTTGATCTATATTCTAGGTACACGACTGTTGCTTTGGCAATTATAAGCTGAAAATATAAAGCATGAGTATATGTGAAGAGTTGAAGCTTAAATCCTGATCTGGCTATTTTCCTGAGCTGTGTACTTAACATTTCATTTACAGGCAATTTGCAGCAATGCTCTTGAGTTTTGACGGCTTGCTCAGCTCGGTTTAGATAGAAGGATTCAGTCCTGGCAGTTTAGCTCGAACAAATGGAGTTGGCAGAGAAGTTCTTATTGGGTTTTACTATGGTTTGAAGATGAGTATATTTCTTATGGGTATGCGAAGCATGGAGTGTGTAATGATTTTTCTTCTAAATGGGATCAATGAAAGTTCTTAACTAGTTGAGTGCGTCGATGTCTGTGACGCGGAAGGGAGATAAAAGTTCTCATGTTATCCTAATGTGGTATGGTATATGCGTTATGTTGTGGAGGATTGGGATTTGTGTGTGTAAGGCTCGGTTCAGTTCGGAATGGAAAGTCATTAAATTCTTAAGCGGCATGGGCAGCTGCAGGTGATTTAAGAATCGATCTTCAGAGGATTTGGGTGAATGATCCTCATATGATAAGGAAACGGTGTTGCTAATCATAGTGATTTGACAAGGGTATATGTTTCAGAAAAAGGGCAATGTGATTAAGTTGATGGCACTTCGGTAGTGTTGCAACATTTTTCTTGATAGATCGACTGTTGATATCTGAGTGTGTTTGATGGCACAGGAGAATTTTAGAATATCTTCGAGGAATGACTGGGTACTCGAGGGGTAATATGTATTTTTACTGCAGAACTTGGGATCAGGCATAGCAATTTGTGTGCTATGTGGATAGTGTGTATTGGTACCGTTAGCGGCTATTGGGATTGGAGGCCCGAGTGGGTCCTTCCTTGTTGGTATGTTAGATTTTGTATATGATGCTGAGTTGTAGAGTGGTTGTTGCAATGTGGGTTATTTTAGACCATTGTGCTATGGGCTATGTCGGAAATGCCATCGTTTGCATGGCGAGGTGCATCGGATTATGTTATTGCAGAGTGGTAGGTATTCTAAAGATCAGCGGACGGCTGGGAAGGATCGCTTCTCTTAAATGGGCCTTTGTGACGGATGTCAATATGGAGGTTTCTATCATTGATTCAGTTCCGGTATTGAGGGACTTTTTCGGATGTGTTCCTTATGGCCGGGCATATCGCCGGGCGAGATTGTGGATTTCGATATTGATTTGGTGTTAGGCACCGTATCGTACGGCTCTGGTAGGAGTTATAAAAAGGGGAAGGAGCAGCTTCAGTCTTCTTGGTATTGAGTTCGTTGGCAGGCCGATGTGGCTACGTATTCAGATTGAGATGGCTTGGTTGGCCCCGATATGTATTGTTGAGGGATATGTTGAATCGATCATTATTGAGCTTGTTAGTGATCTGGGGAGATCTATGAGTTGCTGTTTCGGTGCTGTGAGGTGTTGTGATTTCAGACTGTGGGCATATATAGTGCAGTGCTATCGAGATTCACAGTGGAAGTTGAGGGGGAAGGACCTCAGTTGTGTTTGTGTTTTGTA